>PVKP010015412.1:0-50471 GCA_004027715.1 Plecturocebus donacophilus
GCCCCTCAGGTGGATGCCCCTCAGGTGGACAACCCTCAGGTGAACTCCCCTCAGGTAGACAACCCTCAGGTAGATTCCCTTCAGGTGGACTCCCCTCAGGTGGACTCCCCTCAGGTGGACGCCCCTCAGGTGGATTCCCCTCACGGGGATGCTCCTCAGGTGGACTCCCCTCACGTGGATGCTCCTCAGGTGGATGCCCCTCAGGTGGGTGCCCCTCAGGTGGACGCCCCTCGGGTGGATGCCCCTCAGGTGGACACCCCTCAGGTAGATGCCCCTCAGGTGGGTGCCCCTCAGGTGGATTCCCTTCAGGTGGATGCCCCTTATGTAGGATTCCCCTTGGGTTTGTGCTCAGAGTCTCCAGAGTCCCGAGCTCCCTGCTGGGATGAGGCCCTGGTCACCCACCACAGTCACTTGCAGGATGATGCTGGTATTGGCTCCGCCCCTGCCTGCCTCACTTTCCCCTCCCTTATTAGAGTCCTGCAGTCACCAGGAAACTATTAGCTACGTCGGTTTTGTCCCTACCCCGTCTCCCACTTCGCACCAAAGCTGGGCCGCTGTCAGCTGCCTCCACTCTGCTTCCAGCTTCACGTTTGGGTTTCATCTCCCTTCCCGGCCACCCGTCAACCAGCTTTGGGCAAACCATACCCGCAGGTGAGCCACCCTGCACACTGGGAAGGCTGCAATCATCACCTACCGTCTTATTCAGGTGGGCTTTTCCCAAGTAGGCAGCGACTGTCTAACCAGTGTCTACACCACCTCTGAACTCCACGGAGCTCCCACACTGTGCTTGCCTTTCAGGAGATTTTCGTAAATGCCAGTTCATTTTCCTGCCCCCAAGGGGTTGGAGAAACAAAAATGACCCGGAATGGACATCATGGTCTGGAGTCCACAGAAGCAAAGCCGAGTTGGGGATTTGTGTGCATGTGATTTATTGGAAGGTGCTCACCAGAAGACAGGGACAGGAGGACGCAGGGACTTTGTATCCCGCCCACCCACTTCTCCACCCACCCTCCTGGCTCTCAGAGGCCATAGGCAGTCACGGAGGTGGAAACTGCAGCTCTGGGCCAGGCAGCTTCTGCTTCGAGGGGTCCAGGAGCAGGTAGCAGGAGTGAGGCCTGAGCCCCCACACAACCTGGGGAGGACACACCCTTACAGGAAAAGGAGATAGCAAGGTGTCTGAGCAGGGACCAAAGGCACGTCCTATAATGGCCTCAAGATAGACTGTGTCTTAGTCCATTCAGGCTGCTGTAGCAAAATACCTTAGCCTGGGTAATTCCTAGACAATACAAACTTATTGCTCCCAGTTCTGGAAACTGAGAAAGCCAAGATCAAAACAAGAGCAGATTCAGTGTTGGGTGAGGGCCTGTTCCTCATAAATGGTAACTTCTAATTGGAAGGAGCCAGAGGTTCCTTGGAGCCTCTTTTATAAGGGCACTAATCCCATTCATGGTGGGGGGACCCTTATAACCTAATCACCTCCTAAAGTCCCACCTTCTATGCCATCACATTGAGTATTAGGTTCCATCATATGAATTTGGGGGGTGGGGGTGTATCTGAGTCCAAACTCACACTGCTCACCACATGACAGCCAGTAAGTCAAGAGCAAGAAGCTGGGGCAAAGAAAGTGACTTATTTCAGAAAGTCAGCAAACCAAGAAGGTGGCGACTAGTGTCCTAAAGCACCATCCTAAAAGGTGTGAATCCCAAGCTCCTTTTTATATTGGGGAAGCGGGAACAAAAAGGGGGTTGAGGTCAGGAGGTGACCGATGACCACAGACATCTGGGAAGCAACAAAGATCTGAGGAGGTTGTGAAACATCTTTGTCCTTGATCAGGTTGCAGTCCTCCTGTAAATCCTTAACACAACATTGCTACTTGTGTGGGCACCCTATTTATCTCCTTGATAAAGGAACAATCGTCATCCTTGCTTTAGTTTAACCAAATTCCTCCCATAGTTAGCTTGGCCCATGTGCAAGAATGAGCAAAGACTGTGGAGTCAGCTGTGTTCCATTTCTCTCATTGTTACGGAGGCCCTAACACTCAGACCAGAGCACAAGCAACGTGTGTCTAGAACTCCAGGGCCAGAGGTCCCAAAGGATCTGGAAGATGTAGAAGGACCAAGACTCAAAGTCAACACACATAATCCAGAAAAGGAGAGCTTCTGGTTCAATCATGTTGGTTAACATAAAAACTTTCTGTACAAAGTGTTACATAGAAATGGAAATACATCACATTTAGTTACACAGCTGATGAACCCAATCCTAAGAAAAATGTGAAATGCTATGAAAGTCGGGCTGTTCCAGGAAAGCGAGAGCATGCGTGACTCCCTGTGCCCATGAGAGGCTTCCCTGAAAAACAGGGTGTTCACGAGGGCAGGCAGCGCTGGAGGGCTGGGGCTTGGGAGGTCTTTAACGCTGTTGCCTGCTGACCTCAGAAGCAGCCACCAGAGCCAAGGCTCTCCTTCCCCGCAGCTGCCTCACCTGGGCCCTCCCTGGCAGGAAACTCTCATCTCTGTAGGGTCAGCCAGTTTGTCCCATGTTTCTACTATAGGAGAGCAAAGCAGAAAAGTCTGCATATAACCTTGGGACACTGTGGTGCCGCAGCTGCAGTGGGGCATCTGCCTCCCTGTGGGCCGAGAAGGGTTCAGGTCGTCAACTGAGAAGTCGCACAATTCTGTTTGGAAAGGAGAAGAGACTCCTTTTTGATAGAGAGGTATGGCCTGAAGGTGGTGGTCCTGCAGGCTGGGAAGCACAGTCTCTAGCAAAGACCAGAGAGAAGCAGGAGGAGCTTCATGCTGAAGAGGTTAGCCAAACGTACATATTCAACAGGTGACGGGGGAGCTATGAGTATTTATGAGGGTGGTCCTGATGCATGCATATTAAGCAAACATGTGCAGCAAATGACTCATGTTCACTCTGGGGTGGAAACTTAACATTGAAATGTATTACAATTAGGCCCTGTACATCAAAGGCCATACATACGTCGTCCCAGGACACAAGGCACAGCCTCTGCAAACTGGCTAGAACCAGTCCTTAGTCAGTGGCCCTTTGATCAAGAGAAAGTTGCGAAAATCAGTCTCCTGTCCAGTGAAAGCTGTAGTTATGGCTGGTGGAACAGGAGGTCAGTGAGGCCGCATCTGTGAGCTGGACAAGTTGTAATTGTTTGAATATTGCTTATCTCAAAGCCAGTGTCTATTTACTGTTAGAGAAAAAGAAAACCCTTGTGGCAGTTAGAAGACAGTTTATTCTTTACGTGTAGGGGCACATACTCGCCCTTTGCCTGGAATGGCCTTAGGTCCATCGGTTTATATTTGATATCTTACTGCCACACAGTCTGTCCTGTCAGTCTTATGATCTCTATTTTAACACGAATGCTGCTCAGTTGTGTCTAAACCACAAAAGGGAGGGGCAAAACGAGGCGTGTCCGACCTCCTGCCCCATCTCGACTGGGAACTCAGCTTTTAAAGTTTTTTCTGGGGTCCACTTGGCCATGAGGGGCCCATTCAGCGGGAGGAGTGCTTAGGGCCTTACTTTTAGCATACAAGGTCCACACCCTAGACAGAGTGAGTGGAAACAGCTTGGAGATCAACCACAGCTGACCGTGGGCATCGGAGTGGGCCCTGAAGCTGGGCTTCTTCGGGCCTTGATGACTGTGCCATGAACGACGGCATCGGGGACCTGCGTGGATCCCTCCTCCTCCTTCTTGCCTCCCTCCAGTCAGCATCGGCTCAGGCCGAGGACGCCCCCATCCTTGGTAAGTAGAGCCTCCCTTGGTCTTGGGTCCCACCCTGGCCACGCACTTCCCTTCCTTCAATCTGCACCGTCCTTGCCCCGCTCCGTCCCTGGGCTTCAGGCTTTCCCCAGCTGAAACTGCACCATGAGGGCCCAATGCTTGGCACTACCTGGGCCTGCCCTGGGTCTGTCTCTCTCCTGACCCCCTGAACATTCTCTTGGGCAGATTCATCCATTTCCAAAGGTTCAGCCAGGCTCACGACACCTGCCGCTGATTCCCAAACACAGACCGGCAGTCTGGTTTCTGTCCTGCATCCCGACTGGAGTCCAGACGCCTGCTCAGCACAGGCAGCTCAGTCCCACGGTCAAGCCTGCCCGCCACCTCTGCTGGGTTGCTTTTCCACACCTACATCAGGAATGGGGAACCTACCTGAACTTTCCCTGAACCCACACATGCAATGGGTCCCCACATCCCCTTCTAGCCAGCTCTTGGAGCCGTGCCTCCTCCCAGCTCACAGTTACCACCTGCTACAGGCCCCGTCCTGTCCCTCGGATTCCATGGTGTCTCCTAGAGTCTCCCTGCACCTGCTCATTGCCTGCTGGGACCATCTCAAGACCAGCTGACCCCCTTATTCCCCCACTCAGGTTCCCCCTCATCTTTGGAAGAAACTCACATTTCTTGGCTCCCCTCTTCGTTATTTCCCTGACTCCAACCTCACCTAACCCCACAGAGGCCACACTCTCTGCCCCCTCCAGTCTGTCCTCCTGGAAGCCCCCTCCTCTTTCCTTCCTTCCTGACTCCTGTACATGGTTCCAGCCTTGGCCAAGAGTCCCCTCCTCCAGGAAGCCCCTGCATGCCCGCTGAGCCATGCACCTTCCGTTGAGGCCCTTCGCACCCTGAGGGGCCTCCAGCCAGGCATGTGGGGAACAGGAAGAGCCTCATGCGTGCCAATGGAGTGGCTGGAACCATGGTGAACGTGGGCATATGCTGCCTGCAAGCTGTGTGTTCCATAAACAAACCACTCAACCTTAATAAGCTTCAGTTTCCCTCTCTGTGAAATAAAGATGGTAAATGTTCTTTAAATAATAATAATAATAAGGTTGTTGTTAGCATAAGTGCACAGTGCCTGGCATATAGCACATGCCTGATAAACATCATGAAACGGAGGAAGTCATTAGAGATACCTAAACCGTCCATCTTAGAAAGGCTAAGAACACAGGCCTGAGAAGAAGGAAGTCGTTAGAAAAGTCTCTGTGCGGGTCTCTGTAACAGTGGCTCCAGAAGCTAACCATGTCATGGCACGTCAGTTCCCCCATCCCACTACCACCCGCCCTGTAATTATTTTCTATGTTTTTCAGGCCGTGCAGATAATGGCTTCAAAAAAGGAGGCACCTAGAGGGAGAGACAGAGGGCCAAGTTGATGCCCAAAGGGATAAAAGCAAGAAACGGTCAGCAAGGGAGACAGCAGCCGAAGTCCTGAAATAGCAGTGACCTCACTGAGTCTGGAAAGAGAATGGAAAGCATGTGAAGCACAACCAGATGGAAATGGCATGGCCGCCAAAAATGTCCCCGCTGCATGGGACCCCCGAAACCCCTCCCAGCAGCACGGTCAGGTCTGATCTCCGCAGAGGAAGACTGGCTTTTCCTGTGAGTTCAGGCCTCATGCTTCAGGCCTCTGCCTCCTAATGGACCGACACGCACGCGTCCATGAAGTCTTAGCAGCATGAATGGGGAGCTTCAGAGAGCCCTCCTCCCAGCTCAACCTGTGAGCGCCCCTCCTCGTTCCACCACCTAGGTCATTCCCATGGAACACAGTATGCAAGGAGCCAGTGGACACCCCAGAAGGTCCTGACAAGTGATGACAAAGGGAGGAAGCTGGAAGACCTGGATTCCAGTGCCAACCCCATGGCTCACCATCAGCCATTCTCTAGTCTCCACATCAATCATCAAGGGTAGAGTGGATAGATTTGTATAATGTGTGTTTTAAATTATTCTTGGAAAAGGGATACATGCAGTTGGCTCAAGTTTAAAATTACAAAAGGATATTCAGCAGCGAGTCTCCCTCCCTCCCCTGCTCTGCCCGCATCACCCCTCCTGGAGGCAGCCAGCCTGTGTGCACTTCAGAGGTAGTTCATCCTTTGCTTTGTTCACACAAACGGAAGCTCCCACATGCACCTCCCACACTTGGCATCATTTCTCAACACCACGCCTCGGAGATTGTCCAATGCACACACACACACACACAAGTGCTATCTCGTTTCCTTTTCTTCAGGCTGTCTTCCACTGCGTGGAGGTGCTGAAATTCTGGGTAGCTTCTCAGGGTCCCTTCCAGCTCTGAGATTCCAAGTTGTCCATCAGATGTGTCTTTCAGCTGCCCACGGTGGGCTGAGGTGGGCACCCTGCCACAGAGGAGATCTCACCTCTCCTCCCCTAGAGGTGCTCTGAAGAGGACCCCCTCCCATAAACCAGGCCACTCCTCACAGCAGACCTGGGACAGTCACTTTCTAGCCAGGTGGAAGACAGGCAGGCAACCCAGGCCTCAGCATCTTTGTTGCTAGGCTGTGAGGGACAGAGGCTTCCACGACCACATGGGAGATTCCCAGCCAACTCACCCCACCAAATACCCAAACACATTTTAGGAAATGCCCGGCCAGAAAGAACAGCCCTCACTCTCCCCAGAGCTGGTCTGTCCCTGTGTCAGGATAACATCCCTCTGGCTGGTTTGTCTCTTAGAAAAGAAAAAGAATTGGGTTCTGAGGACAAAAGAGGCGCATCCTCATCTTGTGTCAGGGTTCCCTTGTCTAGCTACAAAAAAAAGCACTGGGATCAGCCTACAGAACTGCTGAGGGCCCCACAGGAGTCTTGGGCAGACCGCACACCAGCGAGGAGCCAGGAGGAGGGAAGAGGAATGAGCCACAGAGGCCAGGGAGAGAGGTGGGCAAGCAGGCGGAGGGAGGGGGAGCGGACAGAGCCAGGGAAGTGGGCATCTGAGGCCTGGCAGGAGATGGGGAGTGCAGAGACCGTTAAAGTCACCAGAGGCCGCAGACCTGAGAAACAATGGCACGAAAAGCGTATCCCGAGCAGAGAAAGGCTGATTTGTAGGCCAGTAATTAGCAGTTACCTAATACTGCATAGCTAAGTGCCCATGACTTAATGATCTGAAACTGTAACAATTATTTATCATCTCTCGTAGTTTCTGTGGGTCAGGAATTCACTAACGGTCTGGCCGGGTGGTTGGGCTTGGAGGCTGCTATAGCCTGAATGTATCCCCTGGAATGTATTCCCTTCACAGGTTTTCCTTTATATTGCAGTGTGTGTGTGTGTGTGTGTGTGTGTGTGTGTGTGCGCGCAGGAAATTTCATTTCACAAAAAAAGTAATTCCATTTTGTATTTTGTTACATAAAAGTATCATATCATTGCTCTTAGAATTATTTTTCCACTTACCAGTATGTCTCGGACACTATTCTGTGCAGATGTATGTAAGCCTACCTCATTCTTTTTGGCTGTGGCGTGGCACTCCACAGGGTGGCTGCTCCATGGCTGTACCCATTTTCCTAATGAAAAATATGCATTGCGGGAGAGAGATCCAAGATGGCCGATTAGCAACAGCTCAGGATTGTAGCTCCCAGGGTAAGTGCAGAGAGCGAGTGGATGCCGCCCTTTCAGATGAATTTCTGTTGCCCACAAACTGGGAGATTCCCAGCGGAAGAGCCCCACCGGTCACCAGCGCGACTCTTTTGGCTGGCGCCCCAGTGCAGCACTTCTCAGTGCGGAGTATACGGGACTGGGTGCCCTTTTAGTCAGGCTCGGCTGGTCCCATCCCCACAAGGAGAACAGCAATTGGAAGCGCTGAGGACTGAGAGTTTCACAGCAAGCACAGCCGAACCTGGGAAGGTCCAGCTCTGTGGGGAAGGGGCGTCCACTGAAGGAAAACTAAGAAACAGAAAAAACTTCATCACCAACAAGCCAGATGTCCACTCAGAGACCCAATCTGAAAGTCGGCAATTACAAAGACGACAAGTGGATAAATCCACAAAGATGGGAAGAAACCAGTGCAAAAAGGCTGAGAACACCCGAAATCAGAATGCCTCTCCTCCTACTGGGGATCACAGCTCCTCATCAGCAAGAGAACAAGGGCTGACGGAGGATGAGTATGAGAAAGTCACAGAATCAGGCTTCAGAAGGTAGATAATAAGAAACTTCTGTGAGCTAAAAGAACATGTTCTAACCCAGTGCAAAGAAACTAAGAATCTTGAAAGAAGATTTAATGAAATGCTAACGAGAATGGACAACTTAGAGAGGAATATAAGTGAATTGATGGAGCTGAGAAACACAACACGAGAACTTCACGAAGCATGCACAAGTTTCAACAGCCGAATTAACCAAGCAGAAGAAAGGATATCAGAGGTCAAAGATCACCTCAATGAAATAAAACAAGAAGGCAAGATTAGAGAAAAAAGGGTAAAAAGGAATGAACAAAGTCTCCAAGAAATATGGGACTATGTGAAAAGACCTAATCTATGTTTGATAGCTGTACCTGAATGTGACGAAGAGAACGAATCCAAGCCGGAAAATACTCTTCAGGATATTATCCAGGAAAACTTCCCCTACCTAGCAAGGCAGGCCAATATTCAAGTCCAGGAAATACAGAGAACACCACAAAGATATTCCTCAAGAAGAGCAACCCCAAGGCACATCATCGTCAGATTCACCAGGGTTGAAATGAAGGAGAAAATGCTAAGGGCAGCCAGAGAGAAGGGTCGGGTTACACACAAAGGGAAGCCCATCAGACTCACCGCAGATCTCTCAGCGGAGACCCTGCAGGCCAGAAGAGAGTGGGGGCCAACATTCAACAACCTTAAAGAAAAGAACTTTCAGCCTAGAATTTCATATCTAGCCAAACTAAGCTTCATAAGTGAAGGAAAAATAAAATTTTTTGCGAACAAACAAGTACTCAGAGATTTCATCACCACCAGGCCTGCTTTACAAGAGCTTCTGAAAGAAGCACTACACATGGACGGGAACAACCAGTATCAGCCATTCAAAAAACATACCAAAAGGTAAAGAGCATCACCATAATGAAGAATCTACATCAACTAATGGGCAAAACAGCCAGCTAGCATTACCAGAAGGTGCAATTTTCGTCTCTGATAAAACAGACTTTAAAACAACAAAGACCATAAGAAACAAAGAGGGACATTACATGGTGGTGAAAAGATCAACGCAACAAGAAGAGCTAACGATCCTAAATATATATGCACCCATTACAGGAGCACCCAGATACATAGGGCAAGTTCTTAATGACTTACAAAGAGACTTAGACTCCTACACAATAATAGTGGGAGACTTTAACATTACACTGTCAGTATTAGACAGCTCAACGAAATAGAAAATTAACAAATATCCAGGACTTGAACTCAAGTTCCTGAAGGTCTGTGATACAGGTACATTTATCAATATGGAATGTGCTTTTCACTGCTTTTCACCTTAAATTCTAAGAGGAAATTATTATTTTATAGATACACTAAAGTTTGGTTTCATTTTACTATTCTACCTAAATCTGATGCTTGTAAACTGAAATCTGAGCCTGCAGAAATAACCAGAGCACTACGACAAGCCCATCAGAGAAGTGGATTTGTGACACCTTAAACGTTCCCTCTGCCCGGCTGAGTCTCACAGCTAACCACGCTCCAAGTGTAAGTCTGAGCGATGAATGTGACTGGAGACAGATTTACAAAACGGGAACTCAGTAAATAAGAATCCCTCCAGTTACCGTAGACATAGGATAAATACACTGAGTTACAGCATAAATCAGGAATCACGGATGCAGGCCGTTTCGCTCTCGCTCTCAGCAGTGTGTTGAGAACACAGTTGTAGGGCAGCCGGGTGATGTAGGAGAGCTGCTGGCTCTCCAGAGAGAAACGGATCCCGCTGTCCTGGCTTCCAGCACTGCAGCCTAGCTCTGTCCGTTTTTGAACGTCATGTAGCTGGGATCATGGAATGTGAATGCCCTTTCTCCTGGCTTCTTCCACCCAGCATTACGTGGGTAAGCTCACGGGGTTCTGGGGCTCACTCATCGCTGTTGCCGTACAGCTTCCATTTATCCACGCTGCCGTTGGCGGGTGTTTGCCATCTCTCCTATCCGGGACTATTACAAAGAGCGCTGCCCTGGAGGGCTTGGTGGCCACATGTCCCCACACTTGTTGCATGACTGCCCAGCCAAGGACTTGCTGGGCACAGGGGCACCTGTGGTCAGCTCTTGTGGATCTCACCAGGCAGGTGCCTACAGTTGTTGCTTCACGATCCTATTTAGTGATCCTTTTGAATTCCCATTTAAATAAAATTATCCCCCAGGAGGGAAAACACACACCTACCGTGCACCTCATGTATCCCAGAGTGAGACATGGCTCTCACCAGCAAATGGCATTCAGTAAACCATACAGTCACAGGTGCCCTTGAATTTCCCCTGGGAAGCCACTCCAGGGAAGACTGAAACCTCAGCTCTCAACAGACACGGCTGTGAAGACGATCCCACGTGCAGGAATCCTGGGATGCCCCCAGAACATCTCCTCATTAAGAAGGCGGCGACCGGCTTCTCCACGGAGGCTGCCAAGAACCAGATGGGAGGGCTTTCGGGCTCATGCTTGCCAGGCTGGGCACTAGGCCGCTCCCCACTACTGTTTATACTGTTTCTCATTCTCTGTCTCTCTCTCTCTGTCTCTCTCTCTCTCTCTCTCTATCTCTCTCCCTCTCCTCATCTCATTTTTCTTTACCTGACTCTCTCTTCCCACCCCAACTTGTGTAATTGCGTAATTGTATTTATAATAAAGTCAAATAAGGTGACTCCATTTTATCATACTCTTTTTCAAAGCTGATGCAGCTTTGAAAGAGGCTAAGTAGCTTGCCCAAGGTCACGGAACATTCACACACACAACTCCCTGGCCCTACAGGTCATGATCTTTCAGCCGCATGATCTCTCTACAAAGCCACCAAGATCATATTATAAAGAATGTAGAGACTCTCTTCCTACCAGAAAGTCCCCTACATGTGAGCAAACCCCTAGGACACCGAAAAGACTCTGTGAGATTTGCTTAGGAATCCCCTGATATTTCAGTTCTTTCAGTGCGTGGACACTTACTTCTCATCAGGAGGCTTCAGTGTCTCTAAATTCATCCCCAGTGTTCTGAAAGGGGTGGTGGATTACACTCAGGCGTGCCCAGCCAACTTTTAAAGAAGATTCCAGTCGAGGCTTTGCTCGTGGAGGTACACTGCTCACAACTTAGCTTCTCCTGTGTGGTTCACAAATGTGAAGGACCAAGCGGAGCATTTATGAGTACCAAGGCTGTGGCTCACTCTCAGGTCAGAGTTCTAATGTCCACTGTCTGCATGTGAGTAAAGACGCACCTTTCAGTCCTAACACGGAACCTAGAGTCGAGTCTTTCTCCCCTGAGTAGGTCTTGATCCACAGACCCAATAAGGGCCCCTAGAAACAAGCACAAATACTCCTGGTCCTTCCAACCTCCCCAGAAGCAAGGGGCGGGCACACAGCTGGACTAGGGTGCCTTAGTCAAGCTGTGGCTCACGGATTGGGGTGCCTGCTGGCTGCCTCGGCCAGGAAGGAGAGGCTGCTGTTCCTGAAAAGCAGGGTCGTCTCCTCTGGCAAGTCCACCATCATATTCCAATGGGGTAAGCACAGTGGCAGGCAGCGAGGGGAATAACCCCATATCACAGGCAGCCCCAAAGAAAGGGCAATGGGACAGGTGGGTGTAGTCGCCAGTCTTCGCACTGGAAGCCTTCTGGTCACCTGGAAGTACCAGATCTTTTAGTTTACATCACTAAAAACCAACCACACTCTTACATTTCAAAGCATTTGCACGTAAATCAAACTGTCAAAATATAATCAAGTTACATGACTCTGATTTTAATTTAAGGCCTAAAAATTTCTCCAGTTGTGTAGGGGACACTCTGGTGGCCAATGCTGGGAGCCTTATCACCAAGTGGCATTTGCCTGGGAAGTCAAAGTCCCCCAAAAGAGATTGGGGCTGGAGAACCCTACCAATACGTCATCAGTAACATTAACTGCCCCTTGATCAACGTTTTCCTCTTTGTGATTACTCCTCTACAACTCCTGTGACATTCTTTCCCATGGTTTTGAGGACAAAGGAGACTGTGCCTCCAAGCCCTCTGCAGGCTTCTTTGGGCATAGACAGGTCACACAGCATTTACTGCAACTTTAAGAAATTGTTTAATAGGAAAGGAATCTTCCTAAAAGCATTTTCTGATCATCGTTAAAGAATTCAATCCCCTCTTTTAGCTTAGAGATAAATAAAGTCCTGATTACTGGAGCAAAGTACCTTGAGAATTTCCCATTTATTCCCCAGTGACATAATCCTCATGCCAATGAATTGACCATGTGATGTACACGCTTCTGTAATGCCACGTGTTAATGTCAGGGAATAAAGTCACAATCTGATTTGATTTTTTTTTTTTTTTTGGAATGGGGAGAACCTGAAACAACATAATGCAGACACATAATCAGCAGACATAAAATAAGCTGTTCATCCGATTTCACACACACTCACAACCGAACCTCACTTCTGAAATCACCATAATTACTTTTTCAAACAATTCATTTTAATGATTATAAAAGTCTGCATGGCTGTTGTGGAAAATATAGGAAATAAAATAACAATCACCACTAAGCCTATGATCCCCCAATAAGCCTTGTTATCATTTTTGGTCTATTGTATTTTAATACTTTTCAAAACATACATAATTTTACAACTCGATATCACATTGTAGCTGCACCTTGCTCTGATGTTTTCTTCACTTTGCATGCAACCATTGTCAAAATATTTCAAAATGTGGAAGCATATATGCTAAGCTGTTAGTGATAACCTCTGGGCGGTAGAAATACTGTTATCTTCTAATTTTCTTTATGTTTTATTATCTTTATTTTCTAATTTTATACAATGCACGTTCATTGTTATGAAAAGATTATTTTTACATTCAGAAAGATTATTCTCCATGCCTGCACACTGATCTTACGGATACGCCCCGGTCTGCTTAATCTTTATCACAATGGTGGACAGTTTCCCTTTCCGAGGTCTCGGGACCCTTGGAATGTGTTCATGTGGTCATACATTTTTGCGAAATTTGCAACAGTAAGCCGTAACCACAGTCATTTGAGACCGTTCTAACTTCCCTCCCTCACACACTTGCTGTCAGGTTGTACTGGGAGGAAGTGGAATTGGGCGCATCTATGGGACTCATGATCACTTCTCGTTGTGCCTGTCACTGCAGCCACCCTAGCATGTCACGCTTTCGGGATGCTCCCAGTGTCAGCAGATCCATGAGGATTTAAGGCGATTCTAGGAAGATGGCAGCAGTGACATGGGTTTCGAATCTCCTTGAATCCTACACAAAAATACCATGGAAATTAGATAATAAAACCAAAACCACATGAGCAAATTCACAACAAAACTAGACGACAGAGTCCCCAGTCCCTAGGCCCTACGTACAAGCAAGCTGAGGAGACCACCATGGCCCCAGCCCTCCGTGATACCAGCATGTGTGTGGAGGGAGAAGAGGGAAGCAAGAGAAACCCAGAAAAAAGGTGACTTGGCAAAGATTTCAGGACAAATGAAAATCATCTCAGAAATGAAGGCTAAAAGGGGAGGAGCACAAGGGCAAATAACAGGCAGTCAATGCATTGGGAGAAGGAGAAGAATTTGTTTTAGTCGTAAGGAAATAAATGAAAAACTAAAAACTACTTTTAAGGAAATGGCAAATGGCAAAAAGGATTCAGCATACAGGTAATAAAGTATCTAGAGGGAAAAAAAACTAAAGTAAAAGAGCAGAACAAATACTGAACTCTACAATGACCAAAAAACTTTCCCATACTACAGAATTTAGAAAAAAAAGAAGAGTTGAAACTACATCCTGAAAAAGCACAGCGTGTACTTGAGAGTATCCACCCAAAAGGACCAGCACCAAGATATATCCTAGGAAAACTACTGAATTCTAAAGACAAAAAATTAATTCCTTTGTGAATCTGGGTAGAACAAACATGAAAGAACATAAAATAAAAGGGGGAGAAAATCTGATTGCCATCATGTGGACAGCAGCACTTACTCCGAAAGGAGATGGGGGAATAGATTTTGCAACCCAAGGAGCTGCTGTCAGTGCCACGGGGCTGCACCTGCACAGGGGGCACAGGCAGGCCTGGATGCCCGTGTGTGGCAGAAGGGAGCATCTCACCCACTCCAGACTGGCCTGGAGCCACAAGTCGGACAACTGCAGGGGAGCTTAAGCCAAGAGGGAATCCCCTAGGAGGCTATAGGCCAAGCCATGCAAGTGCCGGGAGGGGAGAGGAGGGAGGAGGGAGAGCCCACACTGTGTCATGCTGAAGTGAGTAGGTTGTGGGGACTCAAATGTGCCCCTTCTACCAAAGCACAAGCATTCAAGACAACTGTCACTAAGTTCAGCTGCAGTCCTAGTCCCCTACTGCTGTCTGTTTTCACAGGAGCACCAGTCTGACCAGAAGTGCATCGAGGCACATGCATGCAGAACTGTGACATGCAGTTTGGTTTTGGAAATCTTGAGCACTGCACCATGCCCAGGAGAACCATAGATGTCCTTGGCTGTCCTGTACCCAGAATGACCAAACGGTCACTGCGTCTGCACAGTCCCAGAAATAAAACCACCAACCTAGTTTTCAGCCAGCTCAGTTTTTTTTTTTTTTGACAGTAGAAAAAACTTTTTTTAAAAAAAATAGATACCAAATAATCAAGATATTCAAGATGTAATTTCCCTAAAAATGAGAAGTAATTTAAGAATTTGACACATTACCTACTATACATAGACAAGTCAACATTTAACATTGCTGCAAGACTTTGCTTGAAATGCTCAATCTAAATGATTATTTCCCCTCTCATGCCCAAAAGCAGATGTTTGTTGAATTTAAAAGTGAATGTGTCTCTGCTGATTTCTAGAAGAAAAAACTTTAAGGAAAAAAAACTACACAGGCATCATTAAATTGTGAGTTTTAGAAAAAATGCATACAGTACTGAAAAATGCAGAGTTATACCAAAATAATTAAGTTTTTTTCTAATGATTTTATCTTAGTAAATGACCAGAGATTTAAAGTAAGATTTCCACACATTTTCTATGTCTTAACATAATGATGTTTATCATCTATTATTTATTCCAGGAAAACTGAAATAAATGTCCAGTGATAGTAGCTTGTCCAAACATATCACAATACAGTTGTAGATAAAATACCATGCACTGTTGAGACTTATTATCATGTATCATATACCATATATCTGAAGATTATTAAATTACATAGGAAAATATTACTTGAAATCATGATCAAAACTTCCTGTCAAAAATGAATGCTATTTTCAAGTGGCATATATGAATATGTATACACACACATACTTTAACATTGACATATAAACACTTTTTCCTATTATACTTTAATATCTTGCAGGGTTGTTGCATAGGTGCACACTTGCCATGGTGGTTTGCTGTCTCCATCCCTCCCGTCACCTACATCAGGCATTTCTCCCAGTGTTATCCCTCCCCAACCTCCCCACTCCCCGCTCTCCCTCCCTTAGCCCCCCATCCCCCAATAGACCCCAGTGTGTAGTGCCCCCTCCCTGTGTCCATGTGTTCTCATGTGTTCAACACTCGCCTGTGAGTGAGAACATGCAGTGTTTGGTTTTCTGTTCTTGTGTCAGTTTGCTGAGAATGATGGTTTACAGGTTCATCCATGTCCCTACAAAGGACATGAACTCATCATTTTTTATGGCTGCACAGTATTCCATGGTGTATATGTGCCACATTTTCTTAGCCCAGTCTATCCCTTCTTTATCGAGTCGATCATACCTAACACCATAAAAACTGCCACACACCCAGTTTTTATGGTGTTAGTCTTAAAAATATGGAACCCTTCACAAATTTGCGTGTCCTCCTTGCACAGCGGCCATGCTAATCTTCTCTGTATCGTTCCAATTTTAGTATATGTGCTGCCAAAGTGAGCACAGCCAGCTCTGTTTTTTAAAAGTTAATAAATGTACAGTTGCAAAGTTCAAAGTCACGAGAAACAAGGAAAGACTAAGTGACAAATGAAAGATTAAGGAGAGAGACATGATGACTAAATACTACAGGGCATCCTGGATTCAATTCTGAAATAGAGAAATTACATTAGTTGAAAAACTGGTGAAACCCAACTGAAAACATTTAGTAAATGAAATTCTTAGTTTTGAGCAATGTCACGTAGCTATGTAAATTGCTAACATTTTGGGGAAACTGGGCAAAGAGTATTTGGGAACGTTGCACTATGTCTACAACTCATCTATAAATCTAAGATCATTTCAAAATATGAAGTTTAAAAAATAGTTAACACTTTGCAATAATAGCACAGAAAAAAGACAACTAGTTATTTGGCTGAATCAGTTTCTTTTCTGCCTTTTTGATGGTCCCTAGAACATCACAAGGTACTGTGGGTGGGTCCCAAGTACTCTGCCCCTGTGTTGAGGTCAGAGCTCTCCCTGCGCTTGCCCCCATGATCCCCTTAGCAAGGAACTGCTGGGGATGTCTGGGAGCTCTGGTCCTGGTCCCTATTGTGGCCAAGAAGTCCAGCATGGAGAGAAGAAATCAGTGGGTGACACCTTCCTGAATTTTCCGTGTGCCTGTCCAGCCACCATCCTCAGCAGTTTTGCTCTCTGCCTGTTTCTAGATGTGGGGAATTCTGTTGATGCACTTGAAGGGTTGAATGCCTGCCCATCCTTGCTCACCCTGCAGCACAGCGCTGATGCGGCTAAGCCCATGGCCCTGCCTTGCATGCCCACAAAGCCACACCCACAGCGTCCCGAAGGTCTCCCTTACACTGGCACCAACGCCAACCGCTCAGCACCGTCATCATGGCCGCCCATCCCCAGAGAGCAGAGTCTGACCCCAGCCAGATGCAGGCTGTTAAGCATACCCCACCGAGACCCCAGGGGGCAGGAGTGAGGCTGGCCAGGCAGAGCTGCCAGATCTGGGGCAGGACACTGAGTCAGTCTCTCTGTCTGCCTTTGAGAGTGTGTCTGAGAATGGTCCCAGGAAAGAAGGGGAGCGTTCCCCCATTGGCCCCGTACATTGGCTTGCCACCGGCAATGCACAGTCACACAGGAAGGCAGAGGCCATGCCAGGCCACAGTATCTGTGAGCAAAGCTCAAAGAATCCTGCCAGCATGCAAGGAGGGACCAAGAGGATGGGCACCGGGGGAAGCAGGGTCCACAGCAGCTGCCCCGTCTTCCACGCAGAGCAACTGCGAGTCTGAGGCATTCTCTGCCCAGGGAGCCAACCAAGCCCACGCGGGCAGGTGGGAGGGCCGAGGGGCTAACAGCTGCAGGGCAGCCTCAGCTGCTTAGTGGTAGTGGATCAAGACTCCGGCTTCCCCACCCACCAGGCAAGACAATGCTGAGGTGTGGTCTGCACATGGTGCTGGGGGTCCCTAGCAGGTGTGGGCCCCTGCTGCCCATAGTGGAAACTTGGGTCAATGCACACTCCTGGGCTGGCTTCCCTTCCTCTCACATCCCTCCCTGCAGCTGCGTCCCAGGACCACAGTCACCGCATGCACCAATCCTACCCGCTGGGACGGCGTTGCAGAGAATCCACATGAAAACTGACTAAGCGCGTTTGAAGCTTACACTGTCTAATTCAGGCCTCAAACGTTTCAACACAATGCTACCACCCTCAGTTGTTGGGAAAGTTGGGTTCCTTGAGGGTTCCATTTGGATGCTGGCCCGTGACGGCCACAGGACACAGGACGCCACCCATCCACCGATGCCACCTTTCAACCTCCTGCCCCAACAATGCCTTGGCAAAACGGGCAGCAGAGACTCTCCGCACGTTCTGTGCTAAGATGCAGGGACCACGGAGGAGGAAGACCGTCTTCACCTTTCCGCTCTGCCGCTTTAGATCCTGCATGCCACACGCCATCCCTGTGGCTTTATCTCCCGCAAGCAAACATCATCACGGGGTTCTCGGTTCACACGCACCGGCTGCAGCCACACCCCGAGGGCCCGGGCTGCGCAGCGCCGCGGGAGAAGGCCGGTACTACGGGGTCGCGCGCCGTGGGAGGCTGACCCGGCCGCGCTGACCTCCTCGTCCCGCAGGCTGCACTTCGCTCCCTGCCGGGGCCTGGGCACAGCCTGGGACCCTCCGAGGCGGCAGCCTTCGCGCGCCTACCCCCTCGGGCTTCACCCCATTCGTCCTCTCAGTCCAAAAGCTCCCAGACCCACCAGTAAAAATCCTCCCTTTAAATCGCGGGGGGAACGATGCGGCTGTCGTGGTGGTGGGTGATCTGGTTTTGGGTCGCGGGGCCTCAGGGGTGCGTCCCCACGGGGGAGCCGAGAGCGCCCGTGTCCCCCGGATGCCGAGAGAGTCCCCTCCAGGGTCGCGGCTGCTGGAAAACCAGTCGGGGGCTGGCCGGCCCTGGAGGCCCCGAGGGGAGGCCGCAAAGCCAGGCTGCCAGGCTAAGCACGCCCAGCTGCCCCAGCCACCGACCAGGCTGCGGGGAAGCTTCCAGAACATCATGCAGGTGCGCTGGGCGGCCCTGGGTGTCTGGGCCGGGGCCCCCCAAGCCCACCTGAAAGAGCGCTCCCGTGCCCCCGGAGCCCCCAGCCCCGCGGCCTCGGCAGTCACCCCCGGCAGCGCCCCAGGGCCCGACGTCCTGGGCCTCCGACTGCCCGGTCTGCTAACCTGGACCCTCGCCGCGTCGTCCGGCTCCGGTATCTCCACCTCCTCTCTTTCACTGCTCTCAACAAGACCTTCTGAGGCCACATCTCGAGGTCACAGCTCGGTGTCCCGCCTGTGTTTGGCTCCCAAAATTGTGCTGTGCTCGCCCATCTCCAGCAGCGTTGCCCTGGTTTCCCAGGTCTTCCTGGCTCCCCCTGGCTCCTCGCTGGTGGCGCTTGGTTCTCCGCGCACCCCCGTGCGCACGTGTTCGCGGCGCCAGCCCCGTGCGAGCTGCCGTTAGGGTCGCAGATGACAGAGAAGCTGCAGTCAGCGGCTCCTGCCCGGCCCTGGACACCATGAGAGGCGGGGGCGGTGCCCGGGACCGCCTGGGGAACAGAGGAGAGAAAAGCCAAACCCTGCAGAGGAAGGATGAGAGCTGGCAGCCGGGTCGGCGGAGAAAGGAGAGAGGTGGGCAACCCAGGCTTGGGACGGGCCAGCCTGGGCTCCAATCGCTGTGTCAGTGGGTGGTCAATGGGTGGTCACGGAGCCCTTTTGAGCCTCAGTTTTCTCGTCTCTAAAATGTGGATGGTAACAGAATCCTCACAGGGCGTCAGGAGACAGAGGATCTGCGATGAGCCGAGGCCACGCCTGCGGAGTTTTCTGTGTACCCACTATGTTGTCATCATTAGCCACCGTTTTTCAAATCTCGGAAGCCCCTTAGACAGAAAACCAGCTGTTCTTGATGGCCACTTGAGAAAGGAGCAGCAGATTTTTTAATCAGAATGATTTAAAGAATTTTCTCCCAGCAACAGTTGTTAAATGCAGGCCTTGGAATTAAGAGAATTCCGCTGGGTGCCAGGCCTCACCTGTAATCCCAGCACTATGGGAAGCCAATGTAGGAGGATCGCTGGAGGCCAGGAGTTCAAGACCTGCCTGGGCAACATAGCAAGATCCGCCCCCCCAACATCTACAAAATAAAAACAAATTAGCCGAGTAAGGTAGTGCATGCCTGTAGCCCCAGCTACTCAGGAGGCTAAAGTGAGAGGACTGGTTAAGCCCAGGAGGTCAAGAGTGAGCTATGATTGCACCACTGCACTGCAGCCTCGGCAACACAGTGAGACCCTGTCTCTAAAAAAATAATAAGTACAAACAAATAAAAGGGGATTTGATATCATCAGGCTTGGGTGGTTCCTGAGAGAAAAAAGACCTAGTTCATTCCTTACGTTCCCTGGAGCCCTAATATCTTGGTTCTGTGACGCTTCAAATCTCCCTAATTAAATTGTCTGGTTTAATCCTCTCCTTGAGCTCTCTCCTCGGCCTCTGTCTTCCCCAGCCTTGCATCCATTCCATGCACACCATCCGTGCCGGGGATGACTTACAAACTGCTGGCTCAACCACTCCACAATATGCTGCACAGACAGACTGCCTTGCTCCTCGGCCACCCTCCTTTGTGCGAAGGCCAACTGCTTATGGGCAGTTGGAATGTCTTCTAAGCAGACAAAAGGCTTGCTCAAGTGTGCAACTATTTGGGGGCATCGGCCACTCCCTCCGCGGGTGGTTAAGGCCTGTGCTGCCTGGAGCCAGCTGCCGAGTCCTGGAGAACAATGGAGCAGGCATGTGGACGCCACAAAAGCTGGCCGGCCCTGTGCCCTAGGCCAGCCCAGGACTCAGCACATCCTCAACATATGGGTCCCCGGGGGGAGGGTCCCCTCATTTAACAATCATGACTTCCCTCTTCAGGAGACAACAAGATTTGGAACCCTTAAATGGGCTGTGTGACTAAATCAAATCCCCAAGGTGCCTAGAACCAAGATGCTAATTGCCTTGGCTCATGGTGCTTCTCCTCCATGAGACAGATTGGCTCATTTTTCAGGCAACTAATTATTAATTTGAAGCCATGAATAAAAAGAGATGGGAAGGACCCGTCACCTCCCACTTGGTAAATGCTAAAGCTTTGTCATTTGCAGGCACAGGAGAGTGCCAACCAGCCTTTGAGTGAGCCAAGCGACAAGTCAGGGGTCCCATATGTACAAATTGCTTCCTGGCATTGCTTCTGCTCTGCAACATGGTGGGAGCCCGCTTACAATCAACCGCCACCATCAGAGCTCAGAGACACAGGGCCGTGTTATCTGAGGCCGCAACAAATTCAGACATCAGAGAGATCTCCAAAGTTTGTATAACTCTCCACTGGCATAAAACTGTAATTCTGAGTTACGCTGTTAGAATTTTAGAATGTTAGAGTCCTTTTACAACTTTAAACTTATGTCCCAGCCAGGCACAGTGGCTCAAGCCTGTAACCTCAGCAGTTTGGGAGGCCAAGGCAGGCGGATCACCTGAGCCCAGGAGTTCAAGATGGCCAACATGGTGAAACCCCGCCTCTACTAAAATTACAAAAATTAGCTGGGCGCAGTGGCAGGCACCTGTAATCCCAGCTACTCAGGAGGCTCAGGCAGGAGAATTGCTGGAACCCAGGAGGTGGAGGTTGCAATGAGCCGAGATCATGCCACTGCACTCTAGCCTGGGCGACAGAGTGACACCCTGCCTCAAAAAAAACAAAAAAAGAGCTTGTGTCCCATGAATAAACCACACCTTTGACACTATTAAAATTTTTAATAAATGCTACAATTATCTTGGGAATGGTACAGCTTCTTTGCACTGTATTTTGGTAGATAAAAGACATGACTCATTAAATGCAAGCAACTAAAATTTACGGTAAATTTTGGTAATTCTTTTTCTCCCCAACATTTTATCATTTAAAATTTCAAATATATAGGAGAATTGATAGAACTTACAATAAATCCCCACAGATCTACCACATACATTCTACAATTAATGCTATCAATTATAAATCAAAGAAAATGACTGAGGCAAGCCTCAATCATTTTAGATAGTTTATTTGCCAAGGTTAAGGACATGCCCAGGAAAGACCACAGATCCATAGGAAAAATTGAGGTCCATACCCTTCCCAAAGAAAGTCTGGGGACCTCCATATTTAAGAGGAAAAGAGTGAGTACTGGGGGAAAAGGAAGAAATTTTTTAAAGACGTGGGTAGATAAGAGGCAAATGGTTGTATTCTTCTGAGCCTTTGATCAGCCTTACATGTGAGAGGGGGACAGAGGAGTAGGCACTTATGCATTCATGTAGCTCAGTGAATCTACAGTTTTACCTGAAATAAAATACACATAGGGCAGAGGAAACAATCAGATAGCATTTGTATTGGTGAGCAGCAAGATGAATTTGAGTTCTGTCCTTTGTCCACACCTGTAAAGATAAGCTATCAATTTACATGCCGAGGGAAATTCAACAGAACTGTTTTAGGGTAAAGATCTTGGGGCACACAAGGAGTTTCCTAGTGGACAAATTGTAAGGGAGGCATACAGCTTTGTTTTATCTTCATTGCTGTGTTATTTAGGAGCAAAACGGGAGGCAGGTTTGCATGACCCTGATTCCAGCCTTTGGCATTGTGAGTTTGGCATTGTGAGTTTGGGATCTCAAGATCGATTTTCTTTTCACACAATCTACCACATTTGTGGTGCATGTCACACGAAGTTACTGGCATCAGGGCAGTTTGCCTCTAAACGTCTCAGCATGCACACCATTGCCAGCCATGTTTATGGGGATTTGGAAGTAAAAATTATATAGAACGTCACATCTACTTGAAGCTCACCTTCTGTGAGTTTGGAAATGTGTACCTTTGTCAAGATGCACAGCATTCACGCCCTTAGAAGCCCGGGGCCCCTTCCCGTCAATCCCGTCCCACCCCCAACTCACCCCCAGTCCAGCCCCACAGGCAATCATAGTTCATTTTTTTCATTATAGTAATAAGTCATTTTTGCTATTGATATTTATATCCTAATATATCTAGAACCTCAATAAGTGAAAGTGGTCCAGGGCCTTGTCGTCTTCTGTGAAGTCCAGAGAGCCTCCTTGCTATTCCTATTTTTTTGATCACCACATCATCAATGTGTCCCTCCAGGTCTAAGAAGATGAAGGGCAAATTCCAAAACACCAGTTGGCTTTAAGCTCATGAGTCTGCAAGATGTCTTTTTCTTTTTTGCAAATGGGGAATTTTAAGCCTGGCTGCTTTTCCTGTTCTCATGGGACACTTTAAAGCAAGAAAAGGCTGCGCTGTACACTTTGTTGGAGAACACAGAGCTCTTTGAATCTTTTGAATTGGAAATACAAGCTAGAGATTAATGTAAAAATCCCAATTTTTTCGGCAAAAATCAACAATGGATGCTAAAATTAATGGGTGGAAAGTTGAGTAAGAGAATATTCACATAGTCTCAAAGTATCTGCAACAAAATACTTATTAGTTTCAAAAGGAACTATAGTAACGTAGCAGTGAAGAAGCCTGGCAGACGCTGCCTAAACCAAGGATGAACTCCAGCGTCATCCATGACCGGACAAACTCACACCCAGGCCTTCTCGAAGAACGCACAGAACAGGTGCATCACTGCGGTGGCATTCTTGATGAAACTACGTCATCTGAATCTATCAGATGAACCCCAAATTAAGAGCCATTTAATAAAGTGATTTACTCTCAAAAACAGTTAAGATCATGGGAAAAAGAAGACTGAGAAATTGTTCCAGATTAAAGGAAATGAGACATGACAGCTGATTGCAAGACATGATCACAGACTTTCTTTTGCTATAAAGGACATGAAACATCAAAATCTGATGAAGACACATAATTATATAAGAGTATTATATCAAGGTGTGTTAATTTTCTAATTTTAACTATTGTTGTGAAGAGAAGATATAATTCATATCCTATAAAATTCATCCTATTAAAAATTCATGGCTGGGTGTGGTGGCTCACGCCTGTAATCTCAGCACTTTGGGAGGCCGAGGTGGGTGAATCACGAGGTCAAGAAATCAAGACCATCGTGGCCAACATGGTGAAACCCCTTCTCTACTAAAATACAAAAAATTAGCCGGGAGTGGTGGTATGTGCCTGTAGTCCAAGCTACTCGGGAGGCTGAGGCGGGGGAATTGCTTGAACCCAGGAGGCGGAGGTTGCAGTGAGCCGAGATCACACCACAGCACTCCAGCCTGGCAACAGAGCAAGACTCTGTCTCATGAAAAAAAAAAATCATTTCATGGTTTTCAGAGTTATGCAAATCATCACTTAGATTGTTTTAGAATATTTTCATTGCTCCAAAAAGAAAACCAGTAGCAACCATTTAGCCACTGTTCGTTCCTTCCCCCTTGCAGCCTCTAGCAGCCACGAATCTACTTTTTATTTCATGCATGTGCCTATTTGAACAGTCCAAGCAAATGGAAACGTCCAATATGTGGCCTTGGTATCTGACTTCCTCACTTAGCAGAACGTCTTCAAGCTTCATCTGGGTTGCAGCACGTCAGAACGTCACTCTTGCAGTGGCTGAGCAGCATTCCACTGCGCGGATCTACTCATTTATCAGTGGACAGACATTCAGGTTGAGAATAGTGCTTCTACGAACATTTGTGAATAAGTATTTGTTTGAATATCTGTCTTCAATCATGTAGGGTATCTATCCAGAAGTTTAACTGCTAGATTATATGTTATTTTTATTTTTAACTTTTTTTTTTTGAGACAGGGTCTCACTCTATCACCCAGGCTAGAGTGCAGTGGCATTATCTCAGCTCACTGCAGCCTCGACCTCCTGGGGTCAAGCAGTCCTCCCCTCTCAGCCTCTCAAGTAGCTGGGACTACAGGCATCCACCATCACACCCTGCTTATTTTTGCATTCTTTTTGTAGAGATGGGGTCTCACCATATATCCCAGGCTGGTCTTGAACTGCTGGCCTCAAGCAATCCTTCTGCCTTGGCCTCCCGAAGTGTTGGGATTACAATAACGAGCCACAGTGCCAGACCTATTTTTAACTTTTTGAGGAATTGTAAAAGTGTTTTCCAGAACAACTGCACCATTTCACATTCCCACCAGCAATGCCTGAGAGTTCTAATTTTTCTTTTCTTTTTTGAGACAGAGTCTCACTGTTACCCAGGCTGGAGTGCAGTGGTCTGATCTCGGCTCACTGCAAGCTCCATCTCCTGGGTTCAAGTGATTCCTGTGCCTCAACCTCCTGAGTAAATGGAATTACAAGCCTGCACCACACGCCCAGCTAATTCTTTTGTATTTTCAGTAGAGAAGGGGTTTCACCACGTTGGCCAGGATGGTCTCGAATGCCTGACCTCAAGTGACCTGACAGCCTCGGCCTCCCAAAGTGCTGAGATCACAGACATGAGCCACCATACCTGGCCAAGAGTTCTGATTTCTTCACATCCTCACCAGCACTTGTTTTCCTCTCCTTTTTTTATCATAGACAGCCTGATGAAAGTGAAGTGGTATCTCACAGTTCTGATTTTCATTTCCATGCTGTCTAATGGTGTTGAGTGTCTTTTCATATGCTTCTTGGTCTTTTGTGTGTTTTCAATGAGGTCTTGAATAGTCAAGACCTTTCACCATTTTTAACTGGGTTAAGTTCTGAGAGTTATTTATGTGTTCTGCAAAGTAAGCCCTTCTTAGGCATATAATTTGCAAATATTTTCTCTCATTCTGCAGATTTTCTTTTCACTTCTTGAGAGTGTTCTTTGATGCACAAAAGTTTTTAATTTTGATGGGTTCCAGTTTATCTAGCTTCTCTTTTGTCATCTGTGTCATAGTTAAGATTATATTGCCAAATTCAGAAGTTATGAAGATTTATCCCTACATTTTCTCCTAAGAGTTTTAGAGTTTTAGCTCTTGTGTTTGTGTCTTTGATCCACTTTGAGTTAATCTTTGTATACAGCATATGGTATATTCATTCTTTTGCATGTGGATATACAGTTGCCCCAGAATTATTTGTCAAACAGACTTTTTTCCAATAAATGATCTTGTCACTCTTGTTGAAAATCAATGGATTATAGATGTATTGGTTTATTTCTGGACTCTCGGTTCCATTTCACTGATCGATCGTTACGCCACAACCATGCTTCTTTGATTAGTTTTGTAGTCAGCTTTGAAATAAGAAAGTGTGTGTCTTCAAACTTTTTTTTTTTTCAAGATTGTTTGGGTATTTGGGGTCTCTTGCAATTCCAGATGAATTTTAGAATCAGCTTTTTCATGTCTGCAGAAAAGGCCACTGGTATTTTGAAAGGCATTGCAATGCATCTGTAGGTCACTTTCAGGAGCACTGCCATTCTAACAGCGCTATGTCTGCCAATCTGCAAACACAAAGTGACTTCCTGTTTGGGTCTTTTAAAGTTTCTTTCAGCCATGTTTTATAATTTTGAGTGCACAAATCTTGCACCTCTTGGGTTAAATTTGCTTCTAAGTATTTTACTGTTTTTTATGCTGTTATAAATAGAATTGTTTTCTTTTTTGATTTTTTTAATAGAGTCAGGATCTTGCTTTGTTGCCCAGGCTGGAGTACAGTGGTGATCCTAGCCCCCTGTAGTCTCAAAACTCCTGGGCTCTGTAAGGCCGGTTGCCTTGCTGGGAGCTCGGACGCACCCCACCCTCCTCCTTTTCTACCTTTTACAAGCCCCAAGCAAGCTCAGACATGCTCGGGCATGTTCTCTTCTTCCTTGCTCACACAGCCTGGTCTTAAAGAGCCCAGTATGCAAACAAGGTGCTGCAACCATAGCTTCTTAATAACCAATAGAAGCTGAGTCTTAACAACCAATAGCAGCCGAGTCTTAACAACCAATAGCAGTCGAATCTTAACAACCAATAGCAGTCGAGTCTTAACAACCAATAGCAGGCAAGTAATTCCAACCAACAACAAGCCAAGTCCTAGGTCAAGGCTTGTAACTTACCCAATAGCAGTCTTGCTCTCCCACAACCAATCAAGCTGTTTCACTCCCTATAAAACCCCCTGTCTGAGAGGAGTCAGTGCAACTTCTCCGGCCCCTCCTGTCTGGACCACAGAACCTCACCTGGGTACCTGAATAAATTCCCTTGCATTGGATTACTTTGGTGCTGGCCTCAGTTTCTTTGTTTTATCCTCAGAAACAAACCTTACAGGCTCAAGTGATTCTCCCACCTCAGTCTGCTGAGTAGCTGGGACTACAGACACATGCCACCACACCTGGCAGTTTTTTTAAGAGACTAGGTCTTGCTCTGTTGCCTAGGCTGGTTTTGCACTCCTGGCCTCAAGCAATCCTCCCCGAAATCCTCCCACTTCAGTCCTCCAAATTGCTGGGATTACAGGCATGAGCCACCACACCCGGCCAGCATTGTTTTCTTAATTTCTTTCTCAGATTGTTCATTGCTAGTGTATAGAAGTGCAGCTGATTTAATGTACTGACCTTGTACCCTGCAAATTTGCTGAACTTGTTTATTAGCTCTAGTGGATTTTTTTTTTTTTTTTAAAAAGGAATCTTGCCCTGTTGCCCAGACTGAAGTGCAATGGTGAAATCTCGACTCACTGCAACCTCTGCCCCCTGGGTTCAAGCAATTCTCCTGCCTCAGCCTCCTGAGTAGCTGGAATTACAGGTGCATGCCACCACACCCAGCTAATTTTTTGTATCTTTGGTAGAGAACGAGTTTCACCATGTTGGCCAGGCTGGTGTCAAACTCCTGATCTCATGATCCACCTGCCTCAGCCTCCCAAAGTGCTGGCAATACAGGCGTGAGCCACCACACCCAGCCTGCCCTAGTGGATGTTTTACAAATTCTTAAATTTTTTTATATGTAAAATTATGTCATGTGCAATAGAGATAATTTTACTTCCTGCTTTCCAATTTAGATGCCGTTTTTTCTTGTCTAATTTCTTTGGCTAGAATTTCTAGTGCAATGTTGAATAGAAGTGGCAAAAGTGGGTATCCATATATCTTATTCCTGATTTTACTAGGAATGATGTCAGTCTTTCACCTTTGAGTGGGATGTTAGTTGTGGGATTTGCACAAATGTTCTTCATTATATTGAAGAAGTTTCCTTGTATTCCTAGTTTGTCAATTGCTTTTATCATAAAAAGGTATTCAATTTTGTCAAATGCTTTTTCTGCATTAATGGAGGCGATCATGTTTTTTCTTCATTCTATTAAGGTGATATAAAAAACTGATTTTCATATATTGAACCACCCTTCCATTCCTGGAATAAGTCCCACTTGGTTATGTTATATACTCCTCTAAACATGTTGAATTAGATTTGCTAGTATTTTGTTGAAGATTTTTGTATTTATACTGCTATGGACTGAATTGTGTCCCCCCAAAATTTATAGATTGAATCTCTAACCCCCAATGTGGCTAATCATAGATAGGGCCTTTAGAAGGTAATTAAGGTTAATAAGGTCATAAGGCCTAATTCAACAGGATTGGTGGCTTTATAAGAAGAGGAAAAGAGAAATCTCTCTCTCTCTCTTTCATCACATGCGCTCCGAGCTAAGGCCATCTGAGGACTGCAGTGGCAAGGTGGCCATCTGCAAATCAGGAAAGACATGAAACATCACTGGGCCTTCATCTGGGACTTCCAGCCTCTGGTACTGTAAGAAATAAGTATCTGTTGTTTAAACCACCCAATCTATAGCATTTTGTTATGGCAACCCAACCTAATATGTATACTCACAAGGGATATGATCTGTGTTTTTCTTGTGATGTCTGTATCTGGCTTTGATATGAGGGTAACACTGGCTTCAGAAAATGAGTTAGAAAACTTTGTCTTTTCTAGTTTTTGGAAGAGTTTGAGAAAGATTGTTGTTAATTCTTGTGTGAGCACTACTTTGTAATCCTTAATGACACACATGCAGATATTCACATAATAAATCTTAAGATAGCTACGTGATGACAAAATATTGAAATATATACATAAACTGCCAGGTAAGACTAACAGTCTAAATATAGGGGTTCAGCATTTTATTCTTCCTTAGACAATGTCTTCTGTTTGGGAAAATAATTTTACTATTAGATTTGCAGTAAATGTTGTTTTTTAAGGCATATGCCTACCAGTGACTTTTATATAGACAGTTTTCAATATTTCATTGTTTCTCAGGATACTCCAATTTATTAGATCTTTCCCAGTCTTCCTCCTGGGCATGCATATATGTCAACACCAGTTCATTTTCCCGTCCAGGATACACATTGAGTCTTGTGTTCCAGACACCTTTGGCCTGAGCATAACATACCAAGGGCAAAACTTTGTAACAGGTGACACAAATAAATATCAAAAACTTAAATTCACCAGAACAGAGAACCACCACAGTCCCAGGTCGGATGTCAAGAAAAGTGCCATTAATTTCCTCACCAAGAAGGTGCCCTAGAGAAATCAACAAAGTTCTTAATACTAAAAGAAAAAAATCTTAAATAATTTCTGCAGTTTTCAAATGCCACCTTTTCAGAAGATACTTTCATGACTCAGCCTCCTGATGTAACTGGGTCTCCAAGTGCATGCCACCACATTCAGTTAATATTTCTTACCTTTTTTTTTTTAAGCGATGGAGTCTTGCAATGTTGCCCATGCTGATCTGAAACTCCTTGCATCTACCACTCCTCCCACCTCAGCCTCCCAAAGTGTTGAGATTACAGGTGTGAGCCACCATCCAGCCAGAAGATACTTTTCCTGCAAACTTGTGTTCGTAGCTTATATATCTGACATACAAGTAAAGTGAAACAGCAATCAACAGAGTAAACATATTTGGTCTAAGACATTAACCCATGGACCTTCCATGGATCATCTTTTTCAAAAATTTAGAATGCATTGAATCAGACTCAACACTACGCTGTGCTGAAAAGGCTGCGGTGGCACATTAGAGCCTTGCAGCCATCTCAGGTTGTCCTTGTGAAGATTGGTCATAGTTTAATAAAACTGGGGAAATGCTGAAGTCACCCTAAAAGAATTCTGAAGAATAAAGTTTACTATTATTACCCTGGGAAGTCTTGAGCTACTTTAGAAACAAAAAACAAAACCTAATAACATTTAAAGTTAGAGCAGAAAAAAATCCAGTCAACCTGAAAACTTTTTTTTAATGACAACTTTTTTATTAGAATTTTTGTTTTGAGAAAAATAGCTTAGTATAGAAATAAGAAAAAGAGATTAAAAAGATATAAGAAATAAGAAAAGTTTAGTTTAGAAATAAGATAGCCAATTACTTTTCATTAAAATCAGTAAGTGATAGTAAATCTGTCCATTACATTAAAGACTACTAAAAGTGGGATTCCTGCAATGCATTTGAAATAGGAAAATTTTATAGACATTTTATTGTGCAAAAGGTATTTTCTTACAGTAGCCCCTGAGGTCTTAATATTTTGTTTTTGAGGAAGTTGACTATGAGGATATACATATTTCTAAAGATTAGAAACTAATCATAATTTCCTTAATAAGGAAGAAAGTACCAAATTTCAAGAAAGCCATTATGATCATTTTTTCAGATTTTTCACAAATAGTTTTCTAGCTGTTTCCAAACAGTCTATGGAAAACCCACCCTTTAGGGATGAAACGCTTGAGAACAATTGAAGTGTACAATATAATACTGAAATAATGTAGCAATTATTTTACCAAAAACATCTGTATATTAACAAGAAAAACAACCTTTGGGATAATAGTAAAAGAAAGGAACAAAATGAACATAATGACTCCAAAACTGAATTCACCTGGACTTCTTCAGGAGCTCCATTTCATGTCATCCAGGTCTGAGTTAATGAAAGGAACCTGTGGAAACAATCACATGCTTCGGTGTTTTTGTGAAAAGATTCTCTGGAGGAGAATCAACCTGATTTTCACATCTAATGGCCGAAATGGCATTTTTACCTGGCCTCACATCTAAATTAGTTAGAACTTCAAAAATGCTAACTTTCCTAGTTCCAAGAAGCAAGCATTCTTTTTCCTCTTTGAGTGCCTCATACTGGTTAAAACTCAGTGTTTCTAGAGACGTCAATCATCAGTTCTGTTAAACAACCTAACTTTATCATTGTATCCGGGGCTGAGCACTCCGAGTTCTCTAGTGAAACAGGATTGTTCTCATTGCCATTCGGAGAGATGACTTCTTTCTTAGCAGTGGATGTCAGCTTACTCCAGGTAATATCAGTATTTTTAAAAGCATATAGAAGAAACATGCCAAGGATAATAGTGATACTCAGGGTCCTGATGATATCACCAGCTTTCATGCCATACCAGTCTTGGAGTAAGATGGCGGAGCAAGTCACTACCATGCAAAATAAATGGGAGTTGAGTCACAAGAGATGTATTAAAGGCGGCTGGTGCCTTGCTGAGATAGTTAATCTGTGCAGTCACTGAGAGCACAAGTATAGCCAGCCAAACAATGACCAGGAGATGCTTCTAAACTGGCTTCCATTCTACTAATTCCTTAATGGCAATTCTCAGGCCTTTGGCAGAAGAAACTGAAAATGCTCTAAATAAGAGATTGAAATATAGACCAATATATTGGTCTGTCCTTTCTTGGGAGCCACAATCAAAATCAGCCCAACAAGGTCACAATTATGATCACAGCAAAGGAAACAAATCCTGGGTCTCTCCATTTCATTTCCATTTCATGCAAAGAAGTGACTTCCTCTTCTTGTGGGGCATGGATAACCATCACTGTTGATCCCAATGTACTTAATATGCAGCCTATTTCCATAAATGTCCAAGTCCTCATTTATAAAATAGGAAGATAATATTGCACTTAAGAGAACACTCAGAGGGCCCGGGGTGACTAAGATGGCAGGTACAAAAGCATAAGCAGCAAAATTTGCAGCCTTTCCTGCCACCCAGAGCCATCCCTCAGGTCAGAATGCCCATCTTGTCCAGCTTTTGTTGGCCAGTTGTAAGAGACCCTTCTTTTTCAATATGAAGCTGAAGACAACAAAAATACTAGAGCTTACAGCCAGTACCTAAGGGAGATGATAATCAAAAGGTACCAAGCTTCAGTATCCAGGATGAGACCTGGACAACTCATAAAGCCTATGTAAAGACTGTATTTGTTTTCTACATTCGCTGAAATGCTTTAGTGGGTTATGGTGGAATTCAGGTCCGTGTCGATGACAAGAGAAGCCATCAGCTGTGACACATCTGTGATCTCACACCAAGCCTTGGAGGAGTTCGGACAGACCAGAGACAGCACATACCCTTCTCAGCAGGGCTGTCTATGCCACAGCCTTACATGTGCCCCATGTCCCCGGACGGGGCTCCTGGACACAGACGCTCACTCCTCAACTGCCTAGGCCTCTCTTCCCCATGGACCTGCCGGATTGTTGTTAAGGCTTTTTTTTTTTTTTTTTTTTAAAGAAAACCACTTTATTGAGGTAAAATGGATATATAAAAAGCTGTATATATTTAATGTATACCTTTTGATAAGTTTGGGGGTAAGTATGTACCTGTGAAACCATCACCACCATCAAGGCCATAAACATATTCATCACCTCCCAAAGTTTCCTCTCACCTCTTCATTATTATTATTATTGAGACAGAGTCCTGCTCTGTCACTCAGGCTAGAGTCCAGTGGCACAATCATGGCTCACTGCAACCTCCATCTCCCAGGCTTAAGTGATCCTCCCGCCTCCGCCTCCTGAGCAGCTGGGATTACAGGCATTGGCCACCATGCCCAGCTATTTTGTTTGTTTGTTTTTAGTAGAGACAGGGTTTCGCATGTTGGCCAGGATGGTCTCAAACTCTTGACCTCAAGTGATCGGTTCACCTTTCCCTCCCAAAGTGCTGGGATTACAGGTGTGAGCCACTGCGCCCAGCCACTTTATTATTTGTATTTGGGTTTTGGTTTTGCCACTTTTTGATAATAACACTTACCGTCAGATTTACTTGCCTTAGTAAATTTTAGGTATACAATTCAGTGTTGTTAGCTATAGGCACCATGCTGTACAGTAGATCTCCAGAACTCATTCATCCTGGATGACTGAAGCTCGGTACCTTTTGATCATCATCTCTCCATTTCTCCCTCCCCCCAGCCCATGAAAACCACCATTCTACTCTCTGCTTTTATGATTTGATTATTTTAGAGTCTACATTGATATGGTTTGAATGATGGCATCCCCTCCAAAATTCATGTTGAAGCCATCCCCAAGGTAAGAGGTATGGCCTTTGGGAGGTGATTAAGTCATGAAGGCTCTGCTCTTATGAATGCGATTAGCACCTTTATTAAAAGGCTTGAGGTCAAAATGAGTGCTCTCTTGCCCTTCTGCCATCTTCCATGTGAGGACACATGTGTCCCCTCTGGAGGAAGCAGCAACAAGACTCCATCTTGGAGGCAGAGAGCAGCCCTCATCAAACACCAGTGCTACTGTCTTGACCTTGGACTTCCCAGGCTCCAGAACCATAAGAAATAAATTTGTTGTTTACAAGTTACCCAGTCCCAAGTATTTTGTTATAGCAGCATAAAAGGACTAAGATGTACCCATAAATGAGATCCTGCAGTATTTGTCTTTCTGTGCCTGGCTTATTTTGCTTAACATAATGTCCTCTGGGGTCCATCTATGTTGTCACAAATGGAAGGATTTCCTTCTTTTTAAGGACTAAATAATATTCCTTTTGTATGTATATGCTATAATTTCTTTTCTTTAAGTGAAAGCAAGTTTACTAAGGACATAAAGGAATAAAAGAATGGCTACTCCATAAGCAGAGCAGCCCTGACGTTGCTTGTTGGCTATTTTTATGGTTATTTCTTGATTATGTGTAAACAAGGGATGGATTATTCATGAGATTTCCACGAAAACGGTGGGCAATTACCAGAACTGAGGGTTCCTCCCCTTTTTAGACCATATAAGGTAACTTCCTGACATTGCCATGGTATTTATAAATGGTCGTGGTGCTGGTGGGAGCATCTCTTAGCATGCTAATGCATTATAACTATTGCATAATGAGCATTGAGGATAACTAGAGGTCACTTTCATTGCCATCTTGATTTTGGTGGGTTTTGGCCGACTTATTTACTGCATTCTTTTATCAGCAAGGTTTTTGTGACCTGTATCTTGTGCCAACCTCCTATCTCATCTGTGACTTAGAAAGCCTAGCCTCCTGGAAATGCAGCACAGCCGGTCTCAGCCTTATTTTACCCAGCCGCTATTCAAGATTGAGTTACTCTGGTTCAAACAACTCTGGCATATTTCCCCCCTCATTTTTACAAGGGAACCCTTAATCATGAAGGTTGTAAGCAAGTGAAGATCCATCTTCTTTAACTTCTTCAGGCTAAATAGGAGTGACGATATTCCTGATATTAAGACATCTTTTATCCAGGGTAGAGAGGAGCTCAATCAGAAAGCATCAGTATGGTGAAAACAACTCAAAAACAACTGATAAGACTAGAACCTAATAACACTTGTACCACAGTTTTTGAAACATAATTTTCCTCTCTCCAGTCTCTCGTTTTTACTAAAGACAAATCATGGTAGGACCAATTTGTTTGCAAAAATGAGCTTTAGTCTTATACTTGGCCTGGTTATTTATAAAGTGCAGCAAGAATACTTTTTCACACAGCCTTTTCTAATGGCTTTGACGGAACTTTGTTCCATAAACTGAATCTCAGATAAGACATTTTTCAAAGCCAAGCCCAGCCATGGGTTTGTACCCTCAAATACCTATGAATTGGTAAATTCTTTTCCTCTCGAGGTCCCAAGGTAATTTGGGGCTCCTGTGACTGTTAGAAAGTGACATACTTGACCAGGTGCGGTGGCCCACACCTGTAATCCCAGCACTTTGGGAGGCCAAGGCAGGCGGATCACAAGGTCAGGAGTTCCAGATCAGCCTGGCCAATATGGTGAAACCCCGTCTCTACTAAAAGTACAAAAATTACCCAGGCATGCTGGCACACATCTGTAGTCCCAGCTACTTGGGAGGCTGAGGAAAGAGAATCACTTGAACCTAGGAGGCAGAGGTTGCAGTGAGCCAAGATCACACTACTGCACTTCAGCCTGGGTGACACAGCGAGACTCCATCTCATTCTTTACTTACCACAGGTCAGAAACCCTGTACAGGGACTATGCAGACAATGAATGAGACCAATATTTCCAAGGAGTTTTATTGGCTCTATAAGTCAAATTTGATTCCTTAGAGGAAAGCATGCCATTCCAGTCAAAGCCTTGGTAAAATAAGCAATTTCTCCAATTGTGTCCTGTTACAAAAGAAAACAGATTATTATTGCACTTATGCAAATAACTATATTGCCACAAGTTAAGAATATTCACAAATAGTTTTCAAATTCTGGAGAAATTAGGTAGAGAGAAACAAATATGCTCCAAATTTTGTTCACAGGAGCATACCTTACTCAACTGTTAAAAGCTGTAAATAGCTCAAAAGAAAAGTTTCCTTGACTCTGGAAAACAAAACAAAGGATCAGCAGCATTTTAAGCAAAAATTTTCAAAAAGATTACTTCAGTCTTCTGTTACTTCAGTCCATGCAATTAACTCCTGATCTGTTTGATATTCATGAACATTTCAGCTTTCCAAGAGAGTCCTAAAAGTTTTTCCCCATTTTAATGTCACAATCTCAAAAGTTATCAGAAATCTGCATTCAAGAACATCTGTCATAGTCCTATACCTGATTAGATACCACATTTTAGAGAGGATCAAAACAAAGACAACAATTGTCTGTGAATGATGAAAAGTCTTAGGATAGCCACTATTAAAGCCAAAATTGACTAAGAAATTTGGTTACATTGTGCTGGCTGGCAAGATGGCTAAATAGGAACAACTCCAGTCTGCGGCTCCCAGCAAGATCAACACAGAAGGTGGGTGGTTTCTGCATTTCCAACTGACGTACTCAGCTCATCTCATTGGAACTGGTTAGACAGTGGGTGCAGCCCACAGAGGGGAAGCCAAAGCAAGGTGGGGTGTCGCTTCACCTGGGAGGCACGAGAGGCCAGGGAACTCCCTCCCCTAGCCGAGGGAAGTCATTAGGCACTGTGCCATGAGGAACGGTGCATTCCAGCCCAGATACTATGTTTTCCCCATGGTATTCACAACCCACAGACCAGGAGATTCCCTCAGGTGCCTACACCACCAGGGCCCTGGGTTTCAAGCATAAAACTGGGCAGCTCTTTGGGCAGACATTAAACTAGCTGCAGGAGTTTTTTTTTTCTGTACCCCAATGGCACCTTGAAGGTCAGCAAGACAGAACCATTCACTCCTCTGGAAAGGGGGCTGAAGCCAGGGAGCCAAGTGATCTAGCTCAGCAGATCCCACCCCCATGAAGCCCAGCAGGTTAAGGGCCACTGTCTTCAAATTCTTGCTGCCAGCACAGCAGCCTGAAGTTCACGTGGGGTGCTGAGACCGATTGGGAGGAGGGGTGTCCACCATTACTGAGGCTTGAGTAGGCGATTTCCCCTCACAGTGTAAACAAAGCCACCGGAAAGTAAACAAGGCTGATGAACTGGGTGGAGCCCACTGCAGCTTGGCAAAGCCCCTATGGACAGACTACCTCTCTAGATGCCTCCTCTCTGGGCAGGGCATATCTGAAAGAAAGGCAGCAGCCCCAGTCAGGGGTTTATAGATAGAACTCCCATCTCCCTGGGACAGAGCACCTGGCAGAAGGGGCTGCTGTGGGCACAGCTTCAACAGACTTAAATGTTCCTGCCTGCTGACTCCGAAGAGATCACTGGCTCTCCCAGCACAGTGCTTGAGCTCTGCTAAGCGACAGACTGCCTTCTCAACTGGGTCTGTGACCCCTATGCCTCCTGACTGGGAGACATCTCCCAGCAGGGGTCAACAGACACCTCATATAGGAGAGCTCCAGCTGGCATCTGGCAAGTGGCCCTCTGGGATGAAGCTTCCAGAGGAAGGAACAGGCAGCAATTTTTGCTGTTCTGTAGCCTCTGCTGGTCATACCCAGGCAAACTGTCTGGAGTGGACCTCCAGCAAACTCCAGCAGACCTGCAGCAGAGGGGCCTAACAGTTAGAAGGAAAACTAACAAACAGAAAGGAATAGCATCAATATCAACAAAAAGGACATCCACTCAAAAACCCATCTGAAGGTCACCATCATCAAAGACCAAAGCTAGATAAATCCACAAAGATGAGGCAAACCCAGCACAGAAAGGCTGAAATTTCCAGAAACCAGAATACCTCTTCTCCTCCAAAGGATCACATCTCCTCATCAGCAAGGAAACAAAACTGGATGGAGAATGAGTTTGATGAATTGACAAAAGTAGGCTTCAGAAGGTGGTTAATAACAAATTCCTCCAAGCTAAAGGAATATGTTCTAACCCAATGCAAGGAAGCTAAGAACCTTGAAAAAAGGTTAGCAGAATTGCTAACTAAAATAACCAGCTTAGAGAAGAACATAAATGACCCGGTAGAGCTGAAAAACACAACTTTGTGAACCATACACAAGTATCAATAGCTGAATCAATCAAGAAAGAATATCAGAGACTGAAATCAACTTAATAAAAAAGTATGAAGACAAGATTAGAGAAAAAAGAATGAAAAGGAATGAACAAGCCCTCCAAGAAATAGAGTACTATATGAAAAGACCAAACCTATGTTTGATTGGTGCACCCAAAAGTGACAGGGAGAATGGAACCAAGTTGGAAAACACCCTTCAGGATATTATCCAGGAGAACGTCCTCCATCTAGCAAGACAGACCAACATTCAAATTCAGGAAATACAGAGAACACCACAAAGATACTCCTTGAGCAGAGCAACCCCAAGACACATAATTGTCAGAGTCACCAAGGTTAAAATGCGGGGAAAAAAGGTTAAGTGCAACCAGAAAGAATGATGGGTTACCCACAAAGGGAAGCCCATCAGGCTAACAGCAGATATCTCTGCAGAAACCCTACAAGCCAGAAGAGAGTGGGGGCCAATAGTCAACATTCTTAAAGAAAATCATTTCCAACCCAAAATGTCATATCCAGCCAAACTAAGCTTCAAAAGCAAAGAAGGAGGAGTGTCCACTTCCTCCTTTGGGAGGAGGAATGTCTACCATTACTGAGGTGAACTCAGCTCTGGGCCAGGTGGACCTAATAGACACCTACAGAACTCTCCACCCCAAATCTACAGGAGAAATAAAATTCTCTGTAAACAAGCAAATGCTGAGAGATTTTTGTCACCACCAGGCCTGCCTTACAAGAGCTCCTGAAAGAAGCACTAATTAAAAAAGAAAAACCTTTACCAGCCACTACAAAAACATACCAAATTGTAAAGACCATTGACACTATGAAGAAACTGCCTCAATTAACAGACAAAATAACTACCTAGCATCATAATGACAGGATCAAATTCACACATAACAATATTAACCTTAAATGTAAATGGGCTAAATGCCCCAATTAAAAGACACAGATTGGCAAATTAGATAAAGTGTCAAGACCTATTGGTGTGCTGTATTCAGGAGACCCATCTCACATGCAAAGGCATACATAGGCTGAAAATAAAAGGATGGAAGAAAATTTACCAAGCAAATGGAAAGCAAGAAAAAAAAGCAGGGGTTGCAATCCTAGTCTTTGATAAAACAGACTTTAAACCAACAAAGATAAAAATGACAATGCAACAAGAAGGCTAACTATCCTAAATAGATATGCACCCAATACAAGAGCACCCAGATTCATAAAGCAAATTCTTAGAGACTTAGAGTCCCACACAATAATAGTGGGAGACTTTAACACCCCACTGTCAATATTAGACAGATCAACGAGACAGAAAATTAACAAGGATATTCAGGACTTGAACTCAGCTCTGGACCAAGTGGACCTAATAGACATCTACAGAACTCTCCACCCCAAATCAACAGAAAATACATTCTTAGCACCACATCACACTTATTCTAAAATTCACCACATCATTGGAAGTAAAACACTCTTCAGCAAATGCGAAAGAACAGAAATCATAACAAACAGTCTCTCACACCACAGTGCAATCAAAGTAAAACTCAGGATTAAGAAACTCACTCAAAACCACACAACTACATGGAAACTGAACAACCTGCTCCTGAAGAACTATTGAGTAAATAATGAAACTAAGGCAGAAATAAATAAGTTTTTTGAAATCAGTGAAAACAAAAACACAACATATGAGATCTCTGGAACACAGCTAAAGCAGTGTTTAAATGGAAATTTATAGCACTAAATGACCACAGGAGAAAGCAGGAAAGATCTAAAATTGACATCCTAACATCACAATTAAAATAGTTAGAGGAGCAAGAGCAAACAAATTCAAAAACTAGCAGAAGACAAGAAATAACTAACATCAGAGCAGAACTGAAGGACATAGAGACACAAAAAAACCCTTCAAAAAATAAATGAATCCAGGAGCTGGTTTTTTGAAAAGATTAACAAAATATATAGACCACTAGCCAGACTAATAAAGAATAAAAGAGAGAAGAGTCAAATAGACACAGTAAAAATTAATAAAGGGGATACCACCACTGATCCCACAGAAATACAAACTGCCATCAGAGAATACTATAAACACCTCTATGCAAATAAACTAGAAAATCTAGAAGAAATGGATAAATTCCTGGACACATACTCTCCCAAGACTAAACCAGTAAGAAGTCAAATCCCTGAATAGACCAATAACGAGTTCTGAAATTGAGGCAGTAATTAATAGCCTACCAACCAAAAAAAGTCCAGAACCAGACAGATTCACAGCTGAATTCCACCAGAGGTACAAAGAGGAGCTGGTACTATTCCTTCTGAGACTATTCTAAACAAGAGAAAAAGAGGGATCCTCCCTAACTCGTTTTACAAGGCCAGCATCATCCTGATACCAAAGCCTGACAGAGACACAACAGGAACAACAAAAATTTCAGGCCAATATTCCTGATGAATATTGATACAAAAATTCTCAATAAAATACTGGCAAATTGAATCCAGCAGCACATCAAAAAGGTTTTCCTCCACGATCAAGTCAGCTTTATTTCTGGGATGCAAATCTGGTTCAACATACACAAATCAATAAATGTAATCCATCACATAAACAAAACCAAAGACAAAAACCACACAATTATCTCAATAGATGCAGAAAAGGCTTTTGATAAAAGTCAACAGCCCTTCATGATAAAAACTCTCAATAAACTAGGTATTGATGATGGAACATATCTCAAAGTAATAAGAGCTGTTTATGACAAACCCATAGCCCATATCATACTGAATGGGCAAAAGCTGGAAGCATTCCCTTTGAACCAGCACAAGACAAGGATGCCCTCTCTCACCACTCCTATTCAACATAGTATTGGAAGTTCTTGCCAGGGTAATCAAGCAACAGAAAGAAATAAAGGATGTTCAAATAGGAAGAGAGAAAGTCATATTGTATCTGTTTGCAGATGATATGATTGTATATTTAGAAAATCCCATCATCTCAGCCCAAAATCTCCTTAAGCTGATAAGCAACTTCAGCAAAGTTTCAGGATATAATGTGCAAAAATCACAAGCATTCCTATACACCAATATTAGACAGAGAGCCAAATCATGAGTGAACTCCCATTCACAATTGCTACACAGAGAATAAAATACCTAAGAATAAAACTTACAAGGGATGTAAAGGAACTCTTCTAGGAGAACTACAAACCACTGCTCAAGAAAATAACAGAGGACACAAACAAATGGAAAAACATTCCATGCTTATGGATAGGAAGCATCACTGTCATGCAAATGGCCATACTGCCCAAAGTAATTTATAGATTGAATGCTATCCCCATCAAGTTACCATTGGCTTTCTTCATAGAACTTAAAAAACTGCTTTAAACTTCATATGGAATCAAAAAAGAGCCCATATAACCAAGAAAATCCTAAGCAAAAAGAACAAAGCTGTGGGCATCATGCTGCCTGACTTCAAACTATACTACAAGGCTACAGTACCCAAAACAGCATGGTATGGGTACCAAAACAGATACATAGACCAATGGAACAGAACAGAGGCCTCAGAAATAATGCCACACATCTATAACTATCCAATCTTTGACAAACCTGACAAAAACAAGCAATGGGGAAAGGATTCTCTATTTAATAAATGGTGTTGGAAAAACTGGCTAGCCATATGTGGAAAACTCAAACTGGACCCCTTTCTTACACCTTATTCAAAAATTAAATCAGGATGGATTAAAGACTTAAACATGAAACCTAAACCATAAAAACCCTAGAAGAAAACCTATGCAATACCATTCAAGACATAGGCATAGGCAAAGACTTTATGACTAAGACACCGAAAGCAATGGCAACAAAAGCCTAAATTGGCAAATGGGATCTAATTAAACTAAAGAGCGACTACACAGCAAAAGAAACTATCATCAGAGTGAACAGGCAACCTACAGAATGGGAGAAAAATTTTGCAATCTATCCATCTGACAAAGGGCTGATATCCAGAATCTACAAGGAGCTTAAACAAATTTACAAGAAAACAATGCCATCAAAAAGTTGGCAAATGATATGAATAGACACTTCTCAAAAGAAGACATTTATGCCACCAACAAATATATGAAAAAAGGTCATTATCACTGGCAATTAGAGAAATGCAAATCAAAACCACAATGAGATACCATCTCATGCCAGTTAGAATGGCAATCATTAAAAAGTCAGGAAACAACAGATGCTGGAGAGGATGTGGAGAATTAGGAATGCTTTTACACTGTTGGTGGGAGTGTAAATTAGTTCATCCATTGTGGAAGACAGTGTGGTGATTCCTCAAGGATCTAGAAATAGAAATTCCATTTGACCCAGCAATCCCATTATTGGGTATATACCCAAAGGACTATAAATCATTCTACTAGAAAGACACATACACACATATGTTTATTGCAGCACTATTTACAATAGCAAAGACTTGGAACCAACCCAAATGCCTATCAGTGATAGACTGGATAAAGCAAATGTGGCACATATACTCCATGGAATACCATGCAGCCATAAAAAAGGATGAGTTCATGTCCTTTGCAGGGACATGGATGAAGATGGAAACCATCATCCTCAGCAAACTAACACAGAAACTGAAAACTAAACACCACATATGCTCACTCGTAAGTGGGAGTTGAACAATGAGAGCACATGGCCACGGGGAGGGGAACATCACACACCAGGGCTTGTCAGGGGGTGGGGGCCTAGGGGAGGGATAGCATTAGGAGAAATACCTAATGTACATAATGGATTGATGGGTCCAGCAAACCACCATGGCACATGTATACCTATGTAACAAACCTGCACATTCTGCACATGTATCCCAGAACTTAAAGGATAATAAATTTTTTGAAAAAAGAAATTTGGTTACTTCTGTGGTATACAACTATTTTACATAACAATTATAACTATTAACAGCATACACTAAATCGTATCAGAATTATAGGAGTTTCCCATAATTTTGGAACACATATCAGTAATATGTCTATACAAATATAGCCCAAAGAAAGCCAAACAGCACTTCATATTTTACAATTGTTCCTGTATGACTTTTATATCAAATAAACCAAATTTCCCCTTTAATTAGTGTACTATTTATGTTAAACCCAATTCTTAATAAAATCTTACAGATAAATCTACCTAATTTTAATATTTGACCATAAAGTAAGATTCTTATAAACATTTGTAACCCTTACAAATTTTTGTGAAAGAACAGATCAGTGCTCTAAGAAAACCCTGTTGAGTTCAATTTATGAAAATACTAAATAATATTCCTTTTACTTTAGCCAATATGTTGATAAAGAGAATTTTTTACAAAATTAATTTTTCAGAAACTTTCCACAACTTGTTTAAACCTTCAGCTTTATCCTATCTAACTTAAAACAACCTTTTAGCCATCTAAAGTAGACTCAAGAAAACCCACATTCCCTTGCCTTCTTATAATCTCTTACCAAAAACACATTTCACTTTCCTTATCATCTGAATTTATCTATCATCTGAATTTAACCATGAATAAACGCCAAACAGGCTCAAACTGAGAGGACTTCTACAAAGTAACTGGCCGGTACTCTTCAAAAATGGCAAGGCCACGACGTATACAGAAAGCCCGAGGAACTCTTCTGCATCGTAGACAACTAACTGCAGTGCATGATCCAAGAGGCAATCCTGGGGCAAAAAGAAAGAGGGAGAAGGAAAGAACTGGTTGGTTCTGTTTTGGGTTTGCTCTGAAAGATGGGCCTGGTACAGTCGGTGAAACTTCAGATGTGTGGATTAGATGGCGGTGCTGTGTCAGTGCTAAATTTCTGGTTTTGAAGAGGGCGCTGTGGCTGTGCAGGAGAGTGTAGAAGCTTAGGAAAAAGACTCACTGCAGTTATTAAACTCCAGAGCCATTGCCGTCTGCCCTGCACAGTCTATGATTATAGACAGTTTTGTTGCTTAACTGCTCAGCAGACAGATGCTTGATTCCTGGGGCCACTGCTCATTTGCCACACTCAGGAGTTCTAAAATACTGGCAGCAAAGTTCTCTGTCCGACACTGAATGAGATCTGGATTGCCAGTCACTGTGCATGAGAGGCAAAGGGACCCAAGGCCCAGGCCCAGGCCTTTGGAGAATGTGCCTGTTCCGGCAGGAGTGGCCAGAGGGCTCCCCACAGGTAAGGGCAGGAAGGGGTGCTCTGTACCAACTGGTGAGATGAGAACAACCACAGGAATGCAGAGGAGGAAAAGGAATGTGTGTGGAAAAAAGACAAATGGCAGGGAGAAGTAGTAGGAGCAGAAAGGCCCTGTTTAACATGACTTTTGATGCATTTTTCTTGAGATGAGTGTGGGCTTGCCTGAAAAGGTGAGAAGACAAGATACGTTTAAGGCATTCAGTCGTGATGGCACCACTGCACTCCAGCCTGAGTGATAGAGCAAGACCTGGTCTCAGAAAAAAAAAAAAAAAAAAAAAAATATATATATATATATATATATATATATATACACACACACACACACACATCTATATTATAATAATGACTTTTCTGTATTTAATTCATCAGTGAGAGGCTTCCAAACTTACCTTAAAAATACACATATGTCAAGGCACAATGTCTCACTCTTGGCAGAACTTGGGGGAAAATGCGGGCTGCAGAGTGCTTTCCCATCTGAGCCTCCTCTTCACGATGGGAATGCAGTGCTGAGGGAAACATATCCCAGCTCCATGAGAGAAGGGAGGGAGCAGACTACAATAGCTGTGAGCTACCTTTCTGCTCCAAAACTCTAAGATTCCATGAACTAGGGTGCCAGTGACCCTCCCCCAGCGGTCCTCAGACCCTAGCTTTCCAGCAGCAACTCCGGTCAGCTCCAACTGCCTATATCTCATCTCTGGGCCCGAAGGCTCTTTCAAGAACTTGAATGTGCAGGAGGTCAGACATGTGAAGGGAATGACACTCAACAATGACTGACAGGACCCGGGGTATAAACACCCCAGCTCCTTCCTGCCTCAGGCTCAAGACGTTACGATCTGTGATTCAGGACACTGAGTCATCATTCATAATAGCAAACCTTGGAAATACATGGCAAAGCATGTCATAGCCACATAACAGAATGCCAAACAGCCATGAACTTTTTCTTGATCTTCTCTCTTAGGGCACAGCTGTGGATGCTTGGAGGGGCAAGAGGGGCCTGCTGGGAGCTGGTCATGAGGGTCTGTGGTGACCTAGGTATGAACATCTTTGACTTAACATTTGTATGCTTTTCCACATGTAAAGTATAGCTCAATATTTAAAGAGCTTTTAAAAATGAATTTTCTCTATACATATTGATAAAGAATTGTCTCCAGGGTAATGTTATACATGATCTTAGCCAAAAGGCTAAGAAGTGATCTCCAGGATCTGTTAAATGAAAAATAAATATGGAACAGTGTCTATAGCATGCAATCTTTGATAGGGGGTTTAATAAAGAAAATATGTACACATCTGTTCCTGCTTGTACCTAGTCACTAGAAACCAACAGGAAAAGGAAAAGGCGTGGGGTCCGTCAGGGAGAGAGTCACTGGACGGCAGGGTGGGGTGTGGGAGGGAAAGGAGCCCTTCACTCTTTAAAGCCAGGGGAAATACAAATGTGGTGAAAGTGAGAGCGCTTCTGTTGAGACTTTAGCACCACAGGTTATGTGTTTAGTTTGTGTGTAAATTATTTGAAGCTAGCTGTTTTGAAGGATGAGGCTTATGCAGATGTGGGAGGGCTGACCCCGGAGTTCAGACTGGGAACTGTTCTACAATCATGCTTTCCTCCACAAGCCAAATACCGCTCAGTCCCACGTCAGATCCCAGAGCTCCATTTTATAATATATTTTAAACTTAGCCAAGTACCCATGAATTTATTAAAACTGATTGATAGATATGTGTGTGTGTGTATATGCATGCGTATGTGTATACATGTATATGCTCAAGCAATCTGTTGTGCAGAAGGGGGGAAAATTCGCCTCTCTCTTCCTTTGGAGTACAGTGGTACAGTCACAGCTCACTGCAGCTTCTCCAGCCTAGCCTCTCTGGTAGCTAGGTGTGGTCTTGCTGTGTTGCCCAGGCTGGTCTTGAACTCCTAGTCTCAAGTGGACTTCCTCCTCAGCCTCCCAAAGTGCTGGGATTACAGGCTTGAGCCATGGTTCCAGGCCAAAAACAAGTGTAGACGGCCCCAGCCTCCTCCTTGTGATAATATACTGCCACCTACTGTCCTCTCAACAAATGACACCAAATACCTTCTCCACGTGGATTCAGAAATAATGGAATAAACAAGGTTGAAGTTGAAGGATTTGTGATAGAAAAACATTTTGGAAACCAGTCTGCACATAGGCACGTATGCTTGTGTATGTATGAAGCACATCTGGAGAACACAAATAAGCTGTTAATAGCAGATACCTCCAGGAAAGGGAACTGGGAGGCTGAGAAAGCTAACAAAATAAGAGTGATGATGGTGATGATGATGACGGTGATGTTATTTTGTATCTTTTAAATTTTGAGCCATACAATGTCCTGCTAATTGAAAAAAAAAACTTTTAACTTAAAAAATCCACGTATTAAATTTTGCTGCTATGATGACTAAGGGGCCATCTTTTCTTCATTCATTGATGCATGTTCTTAACAAATACTTAATGAATACTTCCTGTGTGCTGAGCACTGTCTGGAGGAAAAACAGTGAGGAAGACATAATCCTGCCCTCCTGGAGTGGAGATGCTCAGAGGACGGCCCATGACACCGCATGGTGAAGGTGGCCAAGCCCTCGGCCTGGGTCCTGGGCTGGCCGGCCACGTGGAGTGGTGCCCCCCCAGCCCTGCGGCCATGGGTCAGTGTCATTTGGAGCAATCGTGTGCAGTGGGCTTCAGACCTGCATTGGGCCTCTTTGGGCACTTCCGCCTTAGCCTAATTAATGTGACACTTCACAAGCAGCATTTAAGGAACATTTCATTCACCCAGCAGCCGAAGCACAGATTCTTCTCTAGTGCCATGGAAAATGTACAAAAAGTCACAAGGACGGATACAAACTTCTTGGCAACAACCTCCACAGAGTGGATATCAGAGATGACACTCCCGGCCCATAGCTCAATCAACTGAGAATTCACTGATTAAAAGGTAAATTTAGAAATTAATTCAAAAAATTAAAAACATTTCTAAATAACACATGGGACAGAGAAACATTGTAATAGTGGACTTTAGAAAATGTTCCAAACTGACAGTTAGAAAAATACAACACAGCCAAATGTGTGGACAGAGCTACAGGGGTGCTTACAAGAAGTGCAAAGCTCTAACCTCATTTCTTAGAAGACAGGCTGAAAGTTGGCTTCGAGTAAGGCAGCAGCAAGTGGCTCCCACTGGGCAGCCTGGCTTGGGGCTCCCTAGTGGGGATGGATTTTGAGGGAGACCTCATTAGAGTTCTGGGGTTGTGTGGAGGACATTCTGGTGTTACTGTTTCCAGTGTACCAACGGTGAGTGTATTATGGTTGCCTAGCTACCTTGGTCCAAGCATTCTGGAGCCTGGGGGACTGGGAGCCGTGAGATGGATGGGAGGAGGGTCGGGCCCCTGGGTAATGGGGGAGCAGGGCTAAGGAACGAAGGTAGCCAGCCTGAGGCAGCACTCTCAGCCTCTGTGCTGAGAAACCTCCTTCTCCACTTCTCTGCCCTGAGAAGCCTTGCTGTCTGGAATCCTGTCGCCTGCAGATGCCCAGCCATGCAGAGCGCTCCACACAGTGAAGCAGCCTGGAGCACTCACCTTGGCACAGAGCCTCAGATAAGGGGCTTCCGGATACAACACGGCACATTTGTCTTGAGCTCAGGCCCCCAAGTCAGCCTCTCAGCCCAGTGTGATGTGTTGCCCCGTGACCCACAGCCCTGCTTTAAGCCTGTCCGAGAGGGCTTCATTTTAAAGTTCACCTGAACTCCTCCCTTCTCTGCAATCCTGTCTATCTCGTGCTGAAGTCAGGAGGGCCTCTGATGTCGCTCCCTCGCTACAGTTACTAAACCTCCCTTTGTCATGGACAGGTGTGCCCTGGCACCCTGTGCAGAAGGGGCTTTATCAGTCGTCAGAAACACCCTTCCTGATGGTGAGGCACTGGGCTGTAAAATGTATATACATTCTTTAAAAAAAGCGAATGCTTGATGATTTAGTGTTATTTGGACTTTATTACCCTTAGCAACGCTCTTTCTCAACAAAACAAAATTTTACTTAGATTCCTGAGATTATGGAACTGGCTGCAGGCAGGCTTTGTTTTTTCACCCCTTGAACATTGAAAATAACCCTGAGAGAGCTATTCATACGGGGCATGAAGGAAATAATGTATACAGTGGTCCATTTCCAAGACGAAGTGCCTTGAATCAGTTTAGGACAGCAAACTACAGAAGAAACAGGGTACACGAGGCCCCCATTTGGAGAGCCAACGCCTGCTTGTCGCCCCGGCCTCCACCTTAGCTGCCCTCACTTGAACAAAAAAGTTTAGTCTAGGATGAAAGTTTACTACCTTGCAAAATAGCTTGCTTTGTCTGTTACCAGCTTGCCCAGCTACTTAGGTCCTAAGTCAAGCACTTGAAGAGCCCGTGAGCTGACTAGGATTGCAGTGTTGTGGCTGCAACAACCATTAGGGTTGTCAGCAGGACAACCCTAAAGAAAACACCTAAAACCCCAGCCCAACAAGCAATAGGTGACGTCCAGGAAGACTGTGACCCCACAGTACTCAGCCTATGAGGAACCGGGGGAGGGACCTGTGTGCTAGGGGATAAACTGCTTTGGAAACTGTTGGGTGTGCCTGCCCGTCAGACACCGACCTTGCAAGACCTTCATTAAAGTCTTGCTTCCACTGTTTTCCAGGCCTCTGAGTCCAAGCTTTGGATTTAGACGGGTGAGTGTGTTTCTCACAGCATGACCTACTTTCCACCAGTGACGTGCAGCACTGCAGTGAACAGCAGAACAGCTGTCCCTTCCCACCAACCCACCTGCCTCTCGGTTAGACGTACGCTCTTCTGTAACTGCTTTCGCTTCATTTCTTTTAAGAATAATAAAGTTCTAGTCTTGAAGCTAGGCTGAAAATTAAGTGTTCAGCTTAAACTAGAGAAATTTAAAAACAATACACTCTAAATACAAAGAAAGAAATAATAAGACTGGGCGTGGTGGCTCACGCCTGTAATCCCAGCACTTTGGGAAGCCAAGGCGAGCGGATCACAAGGTCAGAAGTTCGAGACTAGCCTGGCCAACATGGTGAAACCCCGCCTTCACTAAAAATACAAAAATTAGCTGGGCATAGTGGCAGCCACCTGTAATCCCAGCTACTCAGGAGGCTGAGACAGGAGAAGCGCTTGACCCCAGGAGGCAGAGGTTGCAGTGGACCAAGATGAATGAAGCCACTGCACTCCAACCAGGGCAAGAGAGCAAGACTCTGTCAAGAAAGAAAAGTAAAAGGAAGGAAGGAAGGAAGGAGGGAGCGGGGGAGGGAGGGAAGGAAGGAAGGAAGGAGAAAGAAAGAGAAAGAAGAAAGAAAGAAAGAAAGGAAGGAAGGAAGAAAGAAAGAAAGGATGGAAGGAGGAAGGAAGGAAACAATAAAGATGAAATAAATTTAAAAATACAAAATGAAGATATAGAGAAGTTCCACAAAGCCAAAAGTTAGCTCTTGGGGAGGAGAAGTAACAAAACGTAGGCATTTCAGGAGATGCTGGCCAAATAAAAAAGGAGAATCTACAAATAAATAATTATTATGAGTGAAATGAAGACTATCGCTGCAAACGCTAAGAAGATAAGACGTGAATAATGTGATAACAATAACACCGAAAACTTAGGTGAAATGGGATGATTCCTTTAGAAAGATGCCAAAACTGCCTGGAAAAGGAGTAGAAAGCTTGATTAGAAATAGAATCAGCAGTTTGGCCAGGTGCAGTGGCTCATACCTGTAATCCCAGCACTTTGGGAAGTGGATCACAAGGCAGGTGGATCACAAGGCAGGTGGATCACAAGGTCAAGAGATCAAGACCATCCTGGCCATGGTGAAACCCTGTCTCTACTAAAAACACAAAAATTAGCTGGGTGTGGTGGTCCACGCCTGTAGTCCCAGCTACTCAGGAGGCTGAGGCAAGAGAATTGCTTGAACCTGGGAGGCAGGGGTTGCAATGAGTGAAGATCGCACCACTACCCTCCAGCATGGCAACAGAGCAAGACTCCATCTCAAAAGAAAAAAAAAAAAGAAATGGAATCAGCAGTTTAAAATGTTTCACACAGAAAATAGAAATATTCTATCAAATATTCAAGAAATCGAAAATTCAAAACTTAAACATATTTAGAAGATTTAAAAGGAAGAAATCAACTCATTTTGTAAGGCTAATTTAATCTTGATAGTTTCTAAGCAAGTACTATACTAGAAAGAACATTAGAAGCCAATCTTTTTGTGAATATAGAAGCAAAGAACCTAAACACAATGTTAGCAAGTCTAATCCAGCAATGTATTTTAAAAGTATGCTTTACATTGGGAATTCAGGAATGACTCAATGTTAGAATTTATCACATTAACAAATTAGTTGAGAAAAATCATAAGATCATGTATAGATGAAGGAAATGCACAAAACTGAACATTCATTAATGATTTATTGAAACTCTTAAACTAGAAATAGAAGGAAATTTTCTTAATATGGCAGGTGGCAAACTATGCAATGTAAAATGCTAAAGGCCTTCGTGGAGAGAAGACAGCCCATTAACAGCTACTCCAGGGACTGAACGGGACAATCTGTTGACACCAGTCTCCCCTACCGGGACAGTCAACCAATCCCCCAGAACATTATTACCTGTGCTACAGCTACACTTCGTGTGGTCCCAACAAGATTGTCATGACAGTGCAAGGTGACATCTGTTGGATCATCCATCAGGAAGCTAAGAGACCACACAATGGCCCACGTGGCAGTCAGGAATTATAAATGCCAAGTTCCCTTGGGCAAGAGTAGCGTTTCCCTCACACTTTTTCTTGTTTGTAGTAAAGTTTGGAAAATGGAAGACTAGCTATGAGCAGAGAGGATCTGACTTTTCTGCTGAGTTAAAGGGAAAGTATTTGGTAGAGAAAGCAGTGATTTGTGACTACAGATTTCAGGGAAACAGAGGAAGAATCCAGAGCAGGACAGCGATCCAAGATGGCCGCATAGGAGCAGCTCAGGATTGCAGCTCCCAGTGAGGGTGCAGAGGGTGAGTGGACGCCGCATTTCCAGACGGATTTTTATTACCCCCAGACCAGGAGATCCCCAGGCGGAGCAGCGCCACGAGTCGCCAGTGCGGCTGTTTGGCCGGCTCGGCTGTTTCGGCCGGCGCGGCGGTTCTCCGCACAAAACCCACTGGTCTGTGTGCCCTTTGAACTGGCGAGTGGAGCTACGGGAAGGCGGATTAAAAAGGGGACTGAATCAGTGAGCCAGCCTAGGAGATTCCCAGGCAAAAAAGCGCTACGAATCTCAGCGCCGCTGTTTCAGCCTGCGCAGTGTGTCCCCGCAGGGGAAATCACACAGATCCCGGCGCCTTTTCAACAGGCGACTGGAACACCTGGGAGTCGCCCATTCAACTAAAAAAAGGCTCTGAGATAGCGAGCCAGGTGATCAGGCTCGGCTAAAACAGCAATTGGAAGCGCTCTTGGTTAAGAGTTTCGCAGCGGGCGCAGCTGAACCCGGGACGGTCCAGTTCTGTGGGGGAGGGGCGTCCGCCATTACGGGCATTCCACCACTACAGAGGTAGTCCGCCATTGCGGAGGCAGCCTGCCGTTGCCGAGGCAACCCGCCGTTGCCGAGG
>PVKP010015413.1:0-50476 GCA_004027715.1 Plecturocebus donacophilus
ATTTACTTCCAATTATGTGGTCAATTTTAGAGTAGGTGTGATGTGGTGCTGAGAAGAATGTATATTCTGTGGATTTGGGGTGGAGAGTTCTGTAAATGTCTATTAGGTTTGCTTGTTCCAGGCCTGAGTTTAAGTCCTGAATATCCTTGTTAATTTTCTGTCTGGTTGATCTGTCTAATATTGACAATGGGGTGTTAAGCTCTCCCACTATTATTGTGTGGGAGTCTAAGTCTCTTTGTAAGTCATTAAGAACTTGCCCTATGTATCTGGCTGCTCCTGTATTGGGTGCATATATATTTAGGATCGTTAGCTCTTCTTGTTGCATTGATCCTTTTACCATTATATAATGTCCTGCTTTGTCTCTTTTGATCTTTGTTGATTTAAAGTCTATTTTATCAGGGAAAAGAATTGCAACTCCTGCTTTCTTTTGCTCTATATTTGCTTGGTAAATCTTCCTCCATCTCTTTATTTTGATCCTTTGTGTATCCTCGCATGTGAAATGGGTTTCCTGGATACAGCACACCAATGGGTTTTGGCTTTTTATCCAATTTGCCAGTCTGTGTCTTTTGATTGGGGCATTTAGTCCATTTACATTTAGGGTTAATATTGTTATGTGTCAATTTGATCCTGCCATTTTGATGATAGCTGGTTGCCTTGCCTGTTAGTCGATGCAGATTCTTCATTGTGTTGATGCTGTTTACCATTTGGTATGTTTTTGGAGTGGCTGGTACTGGTTGTTCCTTTCTATGTGTAGTGCCTCTTTCAGGAGCTCTTGTAAAGCAGGCCTCGTAGTGATGAAATCTCCTGAGTACTTGCTGGTTCACAAAGGATTTTATTTTTCCTTCACTTATGAAGCTCAGTTTGGCTGGATATGAAATTCTGTGTTGAAAGTTCTTTTCTTTAAGGATGTTGAATATTGGCCCCCACTCTCTTCTGGCTTGTAGGGTTTCTGCTGAGAGATCCGCTGTGAGTCTGATGGGCTTCCCTTTGTGGGTAACCTGACCTTTCTCTCTGGCTGCTCTTAGCATTTTCTCCTTCATTTCAACCCTGGTGAATCTGACAATTATGTGCCTTGGGGTTGCTCTTCTCGAGGAATATCTTTGTGGTGTTCTCTGTATTTCCTGGACTTGAATATTGGCCTGCCTTGCAAGGTTGGGGAAGTTTTCCTGGATGATATCCTGAAGAGTATTTTTGAGCTTGGATTCATTCTCTTCATCACATTCGGGTACACCTATCAAACGTAGGTTAGGTCTTTTCACATGGTCCCATATTTCTTGGAGACTTTGTTCATTCCCATTTACCCTGTTTTCCCTAATCTTGCCTTCTCGCTTTATTTCATTGATTTGATCTTCGACCTCTGATATCCTTTCTTCTGCTTGGTCAATTCGGCTGTTGAAACTTGTGCATGCTTTGCAAAGTTTTTGTATTGTGTTTTTCAGCTCCATCAATTCACGTATATTCCTCTCTAAGTTGTCCATTCTCATTAGCATTTCCTCAAATCTTTTTTCAAGGTGCTTAGTTTCTTTGCATTGATTGGAACATGTTCTTTTAGGTCGCACAAGTTTCTTATTACCCACCTTCTGAAGCTTGATTCAGTCATTTCATCACACTCAGTCTCCGTGCAGCCTTGTTCCCTTGCTGGCGAGGAGTTGTGATCCCTTGTTGGAGGAGAGGTGTTCTGGTTTCGGGTGTTTTCACCTTTTTGCGCTGGTTTCTTCCCATCTTTGTCTATTTATCCTCCTGTCGTCTCTGTAGTTGCTGACTTTCAGATTCGGCCTCTGAGTGGACGTCTAGTTTGTTGATGATGAAGTTATTTCTGTTTCTTAGTTTTCCTTCTAACAGTCTGGCCTCTCTGCTGTAGGACTGCGGAGGTCCACTCCAGGCCCTGCTTCCTGGGGATCACCTGCAGCAGCTGCAGAACAGTAAAGGTTGCTATCAGTTTCTTCTTCTGCTATCTTTGTCCCAGAAGAATACCCGCCAAATGTCAGTGTTTTCTCTCTTTTATGAGGTGACTCTTGGATATACGGGGGTCCGGGAGCTGCTTGAGGAGACAGTCTGTCCTTTATAGGAGCTCAAGTGCTGAGCTGTGAGCTCCGTTGTCCAATCATAGCTGCTGGGCTGGTACGTTTAAGTCTGCTGCAGCAGAACTCATAAACCCCTTTTTTTCCCCTAGGTGTTCTGTCTCGAGGAGTTAGGGCTTTATTTATGAGTTTCTGGTGTGCTGCTGCCTTTTTTTTTTCCAGGGCTGCCCTGCCCAACAAGGAGGCAGCCCAGTCACTGTCTGCCTGCAGAGGCTTTGCTGAGCTGCTGTGGCCTCCGCCCAGCTGCCGTGTGAACTTCCCTGCAGTCCTGTTTATATGGGTGTAATAAGAACTGCCTTGGCAATAGTGGTCCACCTCTGTAATGGCGGGTTGCCTCGGCAACGGCAGGCTGCCTTCACAATGGCAGACTACCTCTGTAGTGGTGGAGTGCCCCGGTAATGGCGGATGCTCCTCCCCCACAGAACTGGACCGTCCCGGGTTTAGCTGTGCCCGCTGCGAAACTCAACCGAGAGCATTTCCAATTGCTGTTTTAGCCGAGCCTGATCACCTGGCTCGCTGTCTCAGAGCGTTTTCTTTTTTAGTTGAATGGTCGACTCCCAGGTGTTCCAGTCGCCTGTTGAAAAGGCGCCGGGATCTGTGTGATTTCCCCTGTGGGGACACACTGCGCAGGCTGAAACAGCAGTGCTGAGATTCGTAGCACTTTTTTGCCTGGGAATCTCCTGGGCTGGCTCCCTGATTCAGTCCCCTTTTTAATCTGCCTTCCCGTAGCTCCACTCACCAGTTAAAACGGCACACAGACCAGTGTATTTTGTACGGAGAACTGCTGCGCCGGGGCGCTGGCAAAGCAGCCATGCCGGCCAAAACAGCCGCGCTGGCCGAAACAGTCGCGCCGGCCAAAACAGCCGCACTGGCGACCTGTGGGGCTGCTCCACCTGGGAATCTCCTGGTCTTGGGGTAATAAAAATCCGTCTGGAAATGCGGCATTTACTCACCCTCTGCACTTTCTCTGGGAGCTGCAATCCTGAGCTGCGCCTGCTCAGCCATCTTGGATCTCTCCTCCGGTGAATCACTTTAAAATCAATATCCTATAACTGTTTTGGTAGATCAATAGTGACAATCCCTGGAAGATTTGGCAAAGTTGAAACCAGAGACAGGAACCTTATCTTGATGGTCTCTGTGTGCCAAAGCAAAGGGCCTGACCAGTATTTCCAGGGAAAAAGAAGCTGATGGAGAATAATTTAAAAGGGCTAACTGATGGTAGTTAATGACTGAAAGTTACAGACAAGGGAAGAAAAAGAAGTAAAAGATGGCTTCAGTGCTTTGAATTTGGATGTCTATAGAGTGATTACTTTGACAGCTATAACCAAATCTAGAGGGAATGGGGTAGGTGGATATCAAAGTTGAAATGAAGATACTTGATTTTAGGCATGTTTAATTAATGCATTAACAAATAGGTGGGAGCTACAGGGGATATAAAGAGATAACCTGAGTCACCCAAGAAAGGTTGGAGATACAACGTAAGGTAGGTGGAGAGTTGGGTAAATAGAATATTGAAGGAAAAGAGGAGTACTTATAGCTATGTCAGAAGGTAACAAACAGGGACAGAATTTTAAAACTTGAAAATTTTGCTGTACTGCCCATCCCAGTGCAGAAATGCCTCATGGTCTATTTTAGTAAGCCATGCAGTATGTTGTCAGTCCTTATATACAGTGTCAATCCTTATATAAAGTGGATGCCAGATTTATAAATGTTACTGAATTTTGTAAATGAGGCAGTATTAATCTTTCACAAAACATTAATTTGAAAATGATTGAGTTGCTTTCTTTGGCTTCTATGAACATTCACAAATGTCTCTTTGGGTGGATGTATGCTTTCCTTAACTTCTTGGAAAGGTACCTAGGAGTTAAATTGATGGATAACATGGTAAATGTATGTTTAATTGTATAAGAAACTCCCACACTGTTTTCCACAGTGGCTATAACATTTTGCATTCACACTAGCAGTTTATGAGATTTCTGTTTGCCTCATATCCTCACCAACATTTGGTATTGTCAGTCTTTTTCATCTTAGCTGTTCTAGTAGATATGTTCTAGTAGATATGTGGCAGTATTCTTACTGTGGTTTTTATTATACATTTCTCTGAAGATTAATGTTAATAATTTTTTCATGTGTTTGTTGGCTATTTATATATCTTTGCAAAATGTCAGTTTGCCTCTTAGGCCTGTTTTAAAAAATGGGATTGTTTGTCTTATTTTTGAGTTGTAAGCATTCTTTATGTGTTTTGAAGACAATTATTTTGTTGACTATATTTTGCAAAAATTTCCTTCTAATCTATAATGTGCCTTAAAAAAAAAACTGTATCTTTTTAAAAGTTAAGGCTTTTAATCTTGATGAAGTCCATGTTGTCAAACCTTTTTTTTAATACTTTGTACTTTTTGTGTCCTCATTAACAAATCTTTTCTTCACCTGATGTCACAAAGGTTTTCTCGTGTTTTTCTTCTAGAAATGTAATAGTTTTACTTCTTCCCTTTAGGTCTGAGATCTTTTTTGATTTAATTTTTGTGTATGGTGTGAGGTAAGGCTTGAGGTTTACATTTCTTCATACATTCAGTTCTAGAAGAGTTTATTGGAAAGAACATTTTTAATCCATCTAATTCCTTGGTACGTTTGTTTAAAATCAATTATTTAATTGTAAAAATAAAAATATTTAACTATAAAATATTTGTTTAGATATATTTCTGGAATCTCTCTTCTGTTCCATTGCTTCACATGTCAGTTCTTCCACCAATACCACACTGTCTTCATTTGTGTAATTTGGTAGTCACTTTTGAAGTCATGTAGCATAATCTCTCACTTTGTTATTGTTTTTATTCTGTTCTTGCCTTTTTATATAAATTTTAAAACCAGGTTGTCAGTGCTAAATAATGTTTGTTAGGATTTGGTTGGAATTGCACTGAGTCTGTAGATCAACTTGGGAAATATTAGTCTCTTAACAACAATATTGAACTTTCCTAACTGTGAACTCTCTCTTCATTTAAGTTTTCTAGAATTTCCCTTTGCAGGGTAAGTTCCCTTTGGTAGTTTTTAGCATGCAGATCATACACATTCTTCATTATATTATTCGTAAGTATTTTGTATTTTGATTATAAATAATAGGTTTTACCATTTCAATCTATAAGGGAAGCTTTGAAACAGAGATTAAGCAGTATTTCCAGTGTTAGTTATTGGTAGAATTAGAACAGTCTTTTATTTACAAAACAAGTGTGGGCTAATGAGAAAATCCACTTAATTCAGATGAATTAAATCAATTCCATTTTATTACTTGCTAATCTTTGTAAAAGATTATATATGTGTATGAGTTTATGCTTTTCCTTTCTTGGACATGTGTTCTTTTAACTTCTAAGAGCTAGTAAATACAGTATTATTCAAGTTACCTGAATTTTTGTTGAGGTTCAGTCTTACAAAGACATACCATTTCAACTCTCTTATGGTATATGCCAAATTTTGGGAATCTTGCTGGCTAGGTTTCGATGCCATTAACATAGGACTTTAAAGAATATCAGATGTTTGGTTGTTATTTTTGAGATCTTGTTTGATTCTTGAGATCTGTTCAGGTTCTTACTGTCTTAGGGCCAATCTGAATCTTTTATTATATTCATCTGCCATCTCATTAATATGTTACATGTATCTGTTTGGTTATTTCTTAATAATGTAATTGTTTATTTCACTTCTGGAATGAATTTTATAAAAAAAAAAAATAAGAGCATTTGAAGATAAGATATAAGAGCTGAGCTTCCTTATCTATCCAACTCTTACACGGCCAGCTTTGCACAATGAAATGGTGACTGTTTAACAGAGGTATTTTGGATGGGCATGTGTCTACATGCTGAAAGAAAAAGCTGTTATGGACCATAACTTTTATACAAACTGATCAGCTGCCATCTGTGTACAAAGCACTGTGATCAGCAGAGACCTGTTTGTGCCACTGTGTAGACTGATAGCAGCAGATTAATTTAGCTGAGCTGTTCTCTAGCAGTTTGGTCACGAGGACATAGACACTACCAAAGTGTAGTCATCACACCACTCATCTTTGCTGATTTAGATTGTGGCAAGAGAGAAAAACTGCTTGCTCTCTTCACCCCAATACAGCTGAGGTAAGAGCCACCTTTTTTTCTCTGGAAGGGAAAAACGAGAGCAAAAGCTGCCTCTTTTTAACTTTTCCCATACTGTTTTGATTTAAATTTATTCTAGTATTTCCCATAATAATCCTTCAGGCCAGGTATACAGTTCAGCATCCCTTTGGCAGAGAGCAACTAGTTTGTAGTATAGCTTGGGTAAATTTTAATAACAAAATTGTATTGCTAGAATAAAGCATTTGACCTTGAAGACTCAGAGGAGAGCAGACATTGCAGATTTCCCTACTTGCCCTTGACTTATAAGAGAGTAGATAATGAATTAATAGAAATTGATAAAGAGTGTCTGTCAGGCAGCCGCTGAGGTCATGAGGTTGGTATGCGGAAAGAGTGCCCATACAACATGCGAAACACATAGCTGCAGCCAGGAGAGGTGGGTGGGTCATCGAAGCAGGAAATTAGCCGTCAGATGGAATGTTGGCCTCTGTACAAGCTGTGCCGTGCGCATGGACTCACTGGGAGAAAACACACAGGGAAATGGGGAGTGCTCAGTGCTGCAGAGAAAAGAGCTCCTATAGAAGATGACAGCACTATTGCTGTTAGTGGTGCTTCAAAGATAACGAAGACAGTGCAGGTTAGATTTTTTTTTAAAAGAAATTAAAATGTTAGTAGCTTAAATATCTAATGTTTAGTACTTCTGTAGTAAAATAGACAACAAACTACTGAGGAATGAACAGGGACAACGGTATAGCTGTAAGGCCTTCATATTGTATAATAATTTTTATCTTGTACTCTATTTTTATAAGTAGAGGTTAAATATTAAGATTCACTCTGCAGAGGAGCAAACTTCTGTTAATTTGTATGGGGTGATGGTTGTTAGAATGTTTCTAAGTGAGCCTTGAAAGAAATTTAGAGATGCACGCTGTATGTTCAGTTTTCCCAATACTTCTGAAATAGAAGCTGGTTAAAGTCCATGCTTTAGAAGCAGTTTGCAATTTACACACATACATGTAATCTATATATGTACTTGGTGTGTGTGAGATTTGTAAAATAGCTGTTACTTTTTTGGGGTCTAAGCTAATGAGTATATGGGATCAAGTTACTAAGAAAAGATTATATGTATTTTATGGAAAGTCTTTCCACTCACTTTCCTTTTATACTGATGTTAAAATTTATTTTTATGTATGTTGCCAATTTTGGAGAATGGAATTGATGGCATCAGCAGTTACTTGTTAACTTTTTCTCCCAAATTTAATTGCTACTCTGCTGTCTGAAGACAATGTTATGTGATTGTTTTCTCTAAGTCCTAAACAAATGAATTGGTTTTGGTTTAGGAACATCAGTCCAGTTAGTTACTTCAATTTTTTTAAGGAAGAAAATAAAATTTAGTAATGGCGTATCATTTTTCTGGAAACAGGGGTGTGAAAAATTGATATATTGGAGTATTATGTTTTTAATCATTTTGTAAATTAGGATTGCCCACCATTATAATATCTCTTTGACTCCTGTGTATTCCCTCACTGGATGTAGGCTGACTTGAATAAGTTTACATTCCAGTACTGAGAATTGCATTCCACTGGGTAGTTCTGACGTACAAGAAGAATGTGGAGGCCCATACAAAGGGCAAGCTTAGGGACACTGATAGAAGAGGCTTCATGCTCTGTGACTGCCTTTCGTGGAAAGCTCACACTAGCAGAAAGTGCTCTTGACCCAACTTGGGAGAGGAAAATGTGGTCACAGAAACTTCGGACAGTTTGGCCTTACAACACCTGCAACACTCTGTCTGGTGTTTCATTGCCTATGGGTATTTACAAAAACTAGGTAAGACTTTATTTTCTCAAACTTCATGTTGTGTGGGAGTCTTGAAGGAAAGTTTAGTTTTCTCTATTTTATATTATATGGGAGACTACTTAGTAATTTTTTGTCTTCGTATTTTTGGTATTACAAAGTCATACCATTTGCATCTGAAGAAATATTTGACTTAGTTTCAATTTTACCAGCAATTTTAATTCTTAATTTTTAAATTGTTCCGTATAAAAACTTTAGCAGAAAATTTAATGGGAATGAAAGTCTGGATTGTTACACTGTTTTTAGAGCAATCATTCCTTAGTCATACTGAGGGAGTACTAGCATTTAGGAATAATCTGTTTCATATGCTGCAGGTGGTCTTTTCAATAATCATTTGCCTGTGGGCTTAATTTTTCTTTTTTTAATGGCAGGGTACTCACAGATTGACCAGAAGTGAACATGCATCACTTTTAGTTGTCATCTCGTGGTTGTTTAATATAAGATTATAAGGACATGCTGAAATTACATTGAGATTGAATAGTCAAAAGGCAAGGTGTACAGTATACTTATGCAGAACAATTTAGAAGGGTTTAAAATAGACCATAATGATCACATTTTCATTCTATGTAGAAGGAGAAGATTATCAGCATTCTCAAAACACATATACCATACTTCTACCTTCCACCATCCCATTTCCCTACTTTATGGCCTCTAACTAGACACCTCATGTCAAATGCTGGTGTCTAGTTAGAAGGAGCTAACATGTTTTTAAAATATGCAGGCTAACTCTCATTGATAATTGTTAACCTACATCTTTCTTGTTTTTGAAAGACAGCAATTCATGTGTGTGTGTGTGTGTGTGTGTGTGTGTGTGTGTGTGTGTGTAATAGCATGTCTTATATACAAATACACGTATACACCCATAGACTGAAAGTACTAAAAGACCAGAAATAACTTTTGAAAGATATTTTAATTCATAGTAGAAAAAATAAGCTATGTATCTTTAAAAATTAAGGAGTTTGAAAATTTTAAATATCTTGTTTATCTTGGTATGTGCTGTTATGAGTGCCATTTCATAGAAGCAGATGGCCTACTAGTTGAAGTTCTGGCAGGAGCTCCCTGAAGAGATTTGGTCTTCATAGATTTGACATTCAGATCTTTGCCAGGGTAACCCTAAAGCTCTTTATGGTCATTTGTAATTTTGCTGAATTTGAATTGCCTTCTGAATTACAATGCTGATGTGTGTTTTTCACTCAATTAGCTAGTGAGTGAGCCTGGCCATTGAGAATTCACCTCTCAATGAAACTCACTTCTTGACTTGTCATTGGGTTATAGCTGTTTGTGTACTTGTCATTCATGGAATATAAACTACTTAAAAAGAAGTACCATATTTAGGGAGTTTTTTGTAAACTCTATATTGATTACCAAGTTTATATTGGTAATACTGATTCTATTACATGTCCATTGAACATTTGGAGGAGGAATAGATAGCACAATAATATATATGTGAGAAATAATATTAGGTAGTCATGTACTGTATAATGATGTTTTGATCAATAATGGGCTGCATCTACAGTTGTCATCCCAGAAGATTATAATATGATATTTTTACTGTACCTTTCCTATGGTTAGATGTTTGGATACACAAATACCATTGTGTTATAATTGCCTACAGTATTCAGTACAGTAACATTCTGTATGGGCTTGTAGCTTAGGAGCAATAGGCTGTATCATCTAGCCTAGGTTTATAGTAGGCTATGCCATCTGGGTTTGTGTATGTATACTCTGTGATGGTCAGACAACAGTAAAATTGCCAAACAACATATTTCCCAGAACTTATCTCCATCCTTAAACAATGCATGATTGTATGTTAACGTATATTATTACTCACACATATTATTTTGCTATGTGTTATATGTTGTATATATAATATATTCTCACAAATATTTATATGTTAAATTTAAACAAAAGTTTCTCACATGAATTATACATACATGTGAGAAGTAATAGATGTTTTATAGAGAGAAAAAATAAAGAACCTCAAATATACGGCCATGGGTAAAAAATGAGATTAATGTTAGGGAAAAGAAAAATGTTCATGTAATTAACTCTTCCAAATTCTGATTTAAAATAAAGATTAAGTATCCTTAATCCAAAACTTTCAAATCCAGAATGCTCCCAAACTTGAAATTTTTTGAGCACTGGCATGGTACTAAAAGGAAATGCTCATTGGAGCATTTCAGATTTCAGATTTCCAGAGCAGGGATGCACCACCTATAAATGTAAATATTCCCAAATCCAAAATAATCCAAAATCCAAAGCAGTTGTGGTTCTAAGCATTTTGGACGATGGATACTTGACCTGTATTTCAGTCACATTTGTTTACCTTCTGCCCATCTCTAACTAGTTCTTTCACACGATGTTTATCACTTCGTTGTTCAATTACCATATAAAAGAGATAGGTTTTCCAGTTTTTCTGTCATCAAACATAACTCTTCCTTTGTTCCCAAGATTTGCTGTTTGTTCAAAGTAGAGATTCTACTTTTTCTTATTCAAGTCCCAGAGTTTTTGCCATGAAACCCAAATGTCCTCTTTATAGTGTCTCTTCTAAGTTTTTTTATTGTGGTAAAAAAAATATGTAAAATATGTCATTTTAACTATTTTTAAATGTATGGTTACTTTTAAGTGTGTGTTACAGTGGCAACAATTAACAATTGTGCAGCCAGCAGCACTACCTGTTTCTAAAACTTCTGTAACTCCACACGGAAACCCTGAAACCATTACACTTTCCAAACCGCTTTCTCCAACCCTTGGCAACCTTGAATTGACTTCCTGTCTCTCTGAATTTGCCTATTCTAGATATTTCATGTAAGTGGAATCATGTGATAGTTGTACTTTTGTGACTGGCTTGTTGTCAGTCATAAATTAAATGATTTCAAGGTTCATCCGTGTTGTAGCAGGTATCTGAACTTCATTCCTTTATATGGCTGAATAATATTACATCGTGTGCATATGCCACAGCTTGTTTATCCATTCATCCATTGTTGGACACTTGGGTTGTTTCCACATTTTGACTACTTACTGTGAGTAATGTTCAAGTGAATATTGGTGTACAAATATCTGTGTGAGTCCCTGCTCTCAGTTCTTTTTGATATTTATCTAGGGCTAGAATTGCTGTGTCATATGTCAATTCTATGTTTAGATTTTTGAGAAATCACCAAACAGTTTTCTACAGTGGCTGTATCATTTTACATGCCCACCAGCAATGCGTAGGGTTCCAAGTTCTCCACATTTTTTTTTCTGTCTTTTTTCTTTCTTAGAAAAGGGAAATAGTATAAAATTGTAGGCATCCTGGTATCTCATTTACATCTGGCTTCAGGTGTGAAATGGTAACTTACTGTGGTTTTGATTTGCTTTTCTCTAATGATGCTGAGCACCTTTTCATGTGTGTGTTGGCTCTTTGTGTATCTTCTCTGGAGAAATATAAGTCCTTTGTCAAGTCTACATTGGGTTGTCTTTTTGTTGTTTAGGAATTTTTTATGTATTCTCAATATTCAGTCTTTATCAGATCTGTGATTTGCAAACACTGTCTTTTATTCTGCAGGTTGCCTTTTCAGTTAATTGATAAAGTCCTTTGATGCAGTTTTTAATTTTGATGAAATTCAGTTTATCTATTTTCATTCTGTTCTATTCATGCTTTTGGTGTGTACCTAAGAATGTATTGCCAAATCCAAGGTCATGAGGATTTATTCTTATGCTTTTACTAAGAGTTATATAGTTTTAGTTCTTATATTTAGCTTGTCGATTCATTTTGAGTTAGTTTTTATGTATGGTGTGAGGTAGGGGTCCAATTTCATTCTTTTTCATGTGAAATCCAGTAATCTCACCACCATTTGTTGAAGACTCTGTTCTTCTCCCATTGAACAGATATGGCACCCTTGTCAAAAACCAACTGGTCAGTTATTTGCAGCAACCTGGATGAGACTGAAGACTATTATTTTAAGTGAAGTAATTCAGGAATGGAAAACCAAACATTGTTAAGTGGGAGTTAAGCTATGAGGATGCAAAGGCATAAGAATGATGCAGTGGACTTTGAGGATTTGGGAAAAGGGTGGGAAGAGAGTGAGGGATAAAAGACTACAAATTGAGTGCATTGTATACTGCTTGGGTGATGGGTACACCAAAATCTCACAAATTACCACTGAAGAACTTACTCATGTAGCCAAGTGCCACCTGTTCCCCAATAACCTATGGAAATAAACTTTTTAAAAAAGAAAACATTAGGGAAAAAAAAAAGGCCTGTTAATTTAATACTCAGACACAAAAAAATCAATTAGCCATTCAGGTATGAGTTTATTTCTGGACTCCCAATTTTGTCCTTTTGACCTAAGTATCACACTGTTTTGATTACTGTAGCTTTGTAGTAAGTTTTGAAATTGGGAAGTGTGAGTCCTCTGACTTTGTTCTTTTTCAAGTTTTTTTTTTTTGGCAACTTAGGGCTCCTTGAATTTTCATATAAATTTGAGGACCGGCTTTTCCATTTCTGTAAAAAAGACTGGTAGAATTTTGATAGAGAGTATGTTGAATCTGTAGATCACCTTATGTAGTTTATTATAAGACTTAGAAAAAAGAGTGCTATATTTGATAGAGCTAAGTATCCATTTCTGACAGTGACATCAAGGAATAGGATATAATCACATTTGGATCAGAACGTAGTTAATGGTTTAAAGCAATTCTAACCTATTTCTGATTTTTTAATCAAGGATTTTAGGTGTACATTTAAGTTATCCAAGTTCTTCTTTGATTGTATTATTTATAAGTTTAAAAAATGATTATTTTAGAAAGAAGTGATGCTGGCTTTCAGCTGGTATTAGAAGGACTTAATGAAGTGTTATCATTATTTTTATTTTTATTTTTGAGACAGAGTCTTGCTCTGTCACCCAGGCTGGAGTGCAGTAGCACGATCTCAAGTCAATGCAACCTCTGTCTCCTGAGTTCAAGCGATTCTCCTGCCTCAGCCTCTTAAGTAGCTAAGATTACAGATGCCTGCCACCATGCCTGGCTAATTTTTGTATTTTTAGTAGAGATGAGGTTTCATCATGTTGGCTAGGCTGGTCTTGAACTGCTGACCTCAAGTGATCCGCCCACCTCAGCCTTCCAAAGTGCTGGCATTACACGCATGAGCCACCGAGCCCAGCCTATGAAATACTATCTTAACTTATGCATCTGGTCTTTTGGAAAGCCCTTTAGATTCCCTGAATTTTTTGTGAGAAACTTTTCAGTTCTGTGTTTTTCACCTAAACTCTTAAACGGTAATATTGTTTTATAGATTGATTTTCTATAAACGTATGTATTGTCATTATTGTTTTTAATTCTTTCCTTGTATGTGTATCATTTCAAAGTTTGTCTTTGTTTATAATTTTATTTTTGTAAAATAAATTTTGTTTATAATTTTATAAACAAATTGTTAAAAAAATTTTTCTTTAATCTGTTTTTATAAACAAATTTTATAAACAAATTATTTCCTTGAGTATCATTTCAAAGTTTGTCTTTGTTTATAATTTTATTTGTGTAAACATCTTGCTGTGCTAAACCATTCAAAGACTTCGTTTTTGTTAGTGACTTTTAACTGACAGGTAAAAACCTCTTGTTTAACATAATATTAAATACCTTGTGCATTTGATCACTTTTTCATTGTAGAGCATTGCATTGTGTACATTGGTTCTTCTACAGCTTTCCTGCACTCACAGTCTTTAACAAATGTCTTGTTCTTTATTCTTACTGCTTTGGTTTTATGTTCTACTATCTCAAAGTTTATGTGTTATTTGCAATCCTGAAGATTTTGCACCACTTTTTCCCTTCTAAGTAATCTAAAATATTTAAAAGGATTGTTCTTGATATCATCTATGAGATACTTTATCTTCTGTACATCTTCATTTGGTTGTCATTTTTAAGTCTCTACTTACTTCCCAGAGCTGAATTTTTTTAACAGTATTTGTATAGAACTTGGCCAAAGATTTTTGAAAATGTAGTAAGTAATTACATTTACTTACTTTTGTTTATGTATTTATTGTTTCAAAGAATCAGAGAGCAGAAACAAAAGTAACTTGTGGACTTTCTAGCTAACATTTTTTCTTTTTTTTCTATTGCTTTGTCCATTTCTTCCAACCTTATAGCTTCTGATTTGTGAGCTAAGAGCACATCATCTCTGTGAGAGAGCTCAGAGGCTTTGTCACTGATCAGGCCTAGTGTGCACGCTCATGACCTACTCTTTGGCTCCTTTGAGGCTGCTCTTCCTTTCTGTATTCCTGGCTGTGTTTGAAAAAAATAGATTGTTGAATAAATGAAGTAATATATTCTCCCTTGCTCATGTGTGTTCTGTGTGCATCGCTTTTTGCATTCACCATATTCAATAAATTTATCTGATGGAGAGTCTGCAGTTTCTCCAGTTCACATCTTTGTGATGGTTTGTAGAACTTCAGTCTTTTTGTAGTTGAAAGAGTTTCATCAGGCTCTGGTGCAACTGATTTTCTGAAAAACTGTCATGGATATATTTTTGTATAGCACATTTTAGGAAATGTAGACTTTTCATCCCCAAAGTAATAGTGTGCTAGTACAAGTAGAAGTGTGACTTCCTAGCCATAAAGTTCTGTTGAACGAATGACTAATTGGTAAGAGGATTTACATCCTAAGTTCTGGAGTGGGGAAGATGATACTAGATTTGGATACAAAATAAATAACAGTCATATAGTTTATTTATGTGAACATTAACACCTTTTGTTGCTAAAATTTGTAAACACAATTCTAACGTTTTTTTAAATCAAGTATTATATGAACAGGGCATGCATTACAAACATTTATGGTTTTTTAATCTATTACATTTTTAAAAGGATAAATATTAGATCCCTATATTTATAAACTTGTGTGAGTCTGTAACCTGCCACATATTTTACTAACACGTTGAGATTACTAATTTGTAGTGTTTATTATAAGCTTCATTTTAAAAAATTAAATGACAAATAGGTAGATTCAGAAACTCAAACTTTTGTGTGTATTGAAGTGTTATGGAATTTCAGTTGTATTTAATTGTAAGCTAAAAGAAATGTTTAAAAATTCAGGTCATTTTAATTCCATGAGAAGTATTATGTTGGTTCTGGCAAATGTTTTCATTTATAAAAAGTACTCTAATGTGTATGTTTGTGGGCATATGTGTGTGTGTTTTTATGTATATATACATATATATATGAATATTTTTAAAAGTTTTTCAAATATGTTAAACATGATGCTGGTTTTGATTTTCATAGAAACATTTTTTTTCTTTTTTTCAAGACAGGGTTTTACTCTGTTGTACAGGCTAAAGTGCAGTGGCATATTCTTGGCTCACTGCAACCTCTGCTTCCCATGCTTAAGTGCTCCTCCCATCTCAGCTTCCTGAGTAGCTGGGACTACAGACTTGTGCCACCATGCCTGGCTAATTTTTGTATTTTTAGTAGAGACAGGGTTTCACCATGTTGTCCAAGCTGATTTTGAACTCTTAGGCTCAAGAAATCAGCCCTCCTCAGGCTCCCAAAATGCAGGGATTGCAAGCATGACCCATCATGCCTGGCCTGAAATGATTTGGAAAAGGACTTAATTATCTATAGCAATCAGATAATTATTATTAAGGAAGAGGACTTAAGTGATGGCCTCCTCTAACCTGATAATCTATAAACAAATAAAATTTATCATATGATGTGGTCAAGATAGTTTGCTAGAGATTGCAGATGATGGAATGAGAATGTTGGCTTTTCTGTTTTCCTCCTCTTACATGACTAGGCTCCTAATACATGAATCATTGTGTATTACTATGATATAAAGAGGATTATAAACAGAACAAAAATTACCATAGGAGTCCCTCACAGTGCCTAATTAACTTGGAAAAACTTGTTCAATTAAATATTTTTTTGGTAGAATTTTAAAACATTTTTTCTTAAAGTTTATTAAATATGATTACCAAAAATTTTAATATTAGGCCAGTGGTGGTTCACACCTATAATCCCAGAACTTCGGGAGGCTGAGGAGGGAAGATTGATTGTGGCCCTAAGTTCAAGACCAACCTGGGCAACATAGCTAGACTTTGTGTCTACAAAAATTTAAAGAAAAAAAAAAGTAGCCAGGTATGGTGGTACGCACCTGTAGTCCCAGGTTCTTGGGAGTCTGAGGCAGGAGGGTTGCTTGAGTCCAGGAGCACAAGGCTGCAGTGAGCTGTGATTGTGCCACTGTACTCTGGCTTGGGTGGCAGAGTGATACCGTGTCTCTTAAAAAAAAAAAAAAAGTAATATTAACTGGAGGGAAAGATTTTTGGAGAAGTAAATAAGTGAGTGAAGTGTTATGTTAACCAAGAGAGCTTCACCCAAATTCTCTGTTCTTGATTCTAGTTTGCATATCCCTGTGTCAGAAATAATAATTCTTCTCCAATGTTAATGTGAGAATTCCCGCAGACAAGGCAAAGGTGCTATTATGTCTGTGTTCACTCATGCAGAGTTCTCAGGAGGAATGAGCCTTTTAGTTATATATAAATCAACTGAAATCACTTTACCATAAAAATAAAGTTTTAAGTTGATTATCTTTTTCTGAAAACATTTAGAATAAGTTGATTTCAAAATTCAGGAAAATAAATGCACTTTTTAGGTGAAAAACATGTTTAACCTAAGCAAGTTAAGTTATAAAGAGAATTACATGTACATGCATTTTATACTTTTTGGGGATATTTCTATAGTTTGCCACTAAGACATTTCCTGTCCCTACTGGAATATTGTCAAAGTTCACCTGAGGATGATTTAAAATAAGCTAACAGAAAACTCATTCATGTTAAAATTCTCCTTTATTTACATTATTAATTTGAACATATTATATTAGAATTTTCCAGAAAAATTTATGACTGAAACTTAAGAATTTGAATGCTTTCTTGTCGTTCTGTGTAAATTATTAAAGATAGTTCACTTTCTCCTATGTGTACTTTTTCTAATTGTTTTTAATTTTTATTTGTCTGGAAGTTGGCTTATGTTCACAATTCACCTGAGATTGTCCTCATTGAATTTTTTTTTTTAATTTTCTTTCTAGTTTTGGCAAGCGTTCTGCAGGAAGTTTTAGGCGTGGCTGTGAATGCATTGTTTTAGAGCCTTCTGAAATGATTGTGGTAAGAATATTTCTGTGAGGACTATTTTTCCCCTAATAAATTGTATGAAATAAAGGCATTTTTTACAGACTGCTTGAATACTGTACTTTTGTCGAATAGAAGATACTGCATATTTTCTATAACATTAAATATATTTATTTCACAACTTTTTATTATGAATTTGAGTTCATAACCATAATTTATTATTTACAGGATTCTATTAAATACAAAACAATTTTAAAAGGTACAAGTAGCTAAGTCTTTGTTTTTTGTACTGTGTGATTCACTCTATAGTAATGCCATTTAATTGAAATTTGGGGAGAATCTCTTGATTGCAGGATTTTAGCTCTCCAAGTGTTGATTGGAACGAGTGAGTTACTTTAAATAAATTACTAGGTTTGCTGGTGTGAGAACAATTTTGGCATCTAAACATGGCTTCTTTGTGAGCAATCATGAGGACTAACCAAATGGAACTTGTGTTCACTGTTGTTTCATTTGTCAGAGTTTCTAAGATTTTTTAAATGAGGAATTATTTTTTAAACAACACTGTTTATTTTTAAAAATACAAGAACGTCGTTTGAATTATTTCAAGTAATTAAAAGGAAATTTCGGGGACTATTATGCTAAACAGTCTGTTGACATCTTTTCTCTTTTTAATGGAATTTTGTGACTTAAAACATTTATTAAGAGAGATTATACATAGAACATATTATTAAAATAGATACTAGCAACATAATTATTTTCCTTGAAGCTAAAAACCAGACCTATCATACCTTTTTCCTACTTTATCAGAATGATATTAAGTTAGGATAATATGTACCCTATAAAAAAATTAGTAACAAAAATAAGATGACGTAGAAGGGGAGTTTCCCAGCTTAGACATTCTTACTCCATCCAGCAGTGTAGTTGGGAAGGAAGATCTTGTAAAGTAATTGATAACCAAATAAAGATGATGGAAACTTTTATTCACATTTAGTAAAGTATTTGGTAAACAATTCTAGGTCTCTTTTCAGAGAAGATGGAGGGTTTTTCCCTATGATGTAGGAGAGGAATTCTGTCAGAAATGAGAACTTCCTCATCAAAGCTAGCAAACTTTTTGTAATGAGAACTTCCTCATCAATGCTAGCAAACTTTTTGTAAAAGTCACTAAAATATTTGGTAAAATTTTACAAAATGTACTCAAGTGAAAAAGTAGCATAGTTATGAGTAAGGATTTAGGATTAGGAAGAATGTAGGCAGATACATAGCACTTTGTGACAGTAGATAGTCTAGATATTTCCTTAAGATTTTGTCCTCTGTTAATGCTATTTTTAGATTTCTCTGAAGGATTTTTAGTCTTTAAAATTGGGTATTTTATACTTACTGATTATACACAAACTACTAGGTTTGCTTGCATGAGAACAGTCTTGTAACCTAAACATGCCTCCATTATGAGCAGTTGCGTGAGGAAAAACCTAATGTAAGTTTTGCTCTGTGTTCATTATCAGCATTTCTTAAAAAAAAAAAAAATTTTCTTTTTTTTTGAGATGGAGTCTCGGCCTGACACCCAGTCTTGGCGTGATACCCAGTGCAATAGCACAATCTCAGCTCACTGCGACCTCTGCCTCCCGGGTTCAAGCAATTCTCCTGCCTCAGCCTCTTGAGTAGGTGGGATTACAGGCATGTTCCACCACGCCCAGCTAATGTTTTGTATCTTTAGTAGAGACAGGGTTTCACCATGTTGGCCAGGCTGATCTCAAGCTCCTGACCTCATGATCTGCCTGCCTTGGCCTCCCAAAGTGCTGGCCTAAAATTTTTTTAAATGAGGAATTACATTTAAACAACACTATTAATAAAAACAGAAACTGAAGCTACAGGACAAAAGTAGAAAGAGAAACCCTTGCATAACCTACCAAAGCCATTCTGTTAGCAGTCCTGTTTGAGTCATTCAGGATTTGGAGGTTTTACAGATTTCCATTGGGGTTTTTTTTTTTTTTCCCACTTTGCTTAAGACAGTGTGGCAGTTGCCTTCATAATGTGTGGTAATGTATCCTGTGAGATCTTTCACTAATAAATCAGTACAAAGACTGCTGAAAATATCCTTCCCTTTGAAACTACAGGAAATTCAAGAGTTACCCATATTGTCCTAAGTGGAACTGAAAATGCCTCCTCATAAAAGAAATGTTACTCAAAACCAATTAGTTCCAGAGAAGTTCAAAGACATTTGAAGTTTGTTTAGTTTGTCTACAGATGTCTTTGCAAGATGATTGAATATGGGTTATCTGTAAGTTTCTTTCTTTATCTAGTATTAATATGGAATGTTGTGTTTGGAGAAATGAAATTTTGGGGGGTTTTATTTCAGGTGGACTATATGGATGAAAATGAAGAATATTTTCAGCGTCAAGCTTCCCATAGACAGTCTCGAAGGAGATTTAGAAAAATCAACCAGAAAGGTGAAAGACAAACAATTATTGACACTGTGGATCCTTATCCCATGGGCAAACCTCCTTTGCCTAGAGGCTATCACACGGTAAGTTATACAAGTATAATATTTTTATTTATTTCTAATTTTCTGTTGAGGTTTTGTGAAAATTTTTTTAATTTTTAACAAATCTTTTCAATGATATTTATACATTAAGTATACTAAATTTTGCTGGAAACAGACACGATATGATTAGTTTTTAAAAGACATTGAAATAAGATGTCAACAGACTTTGCTAGCTCCCTTATTTTTAAAATTGTTTTCTGAAGATCAGCTTTCATATAATTGTCATTGGAATATTTTAAGTGGTTTTACCTTAATCTAACATTGTAGCCACCTCCTGTGCACTCCACTCTTCACTCTCAACCCAAATAACTGCTATCATACTTGTTTTCTATTTTAAAAGTAGATATGTAAAAATTACCTTTTTTATGGTTTTTTATACTTTTTTGAGAATATCCAAGATTTATTTTTTTAATGTAGTGAAGTAAGAATAATTTGAAGTAATGCTTTTTAAAATCTCAACGCGAAGATGCCCTGAAATATTTCTAATAGGTTACAAGATTCTCTTAAAGGCAGGCAGACATAACCCGGTTGATTGTCATTTATGTAATAAACATTAAAAAATAAACTGCTTTTTATGTTTGAGAAAACCAAGACACAGATAATGAGTGCTTTGTTCAAGATCTCAATAAAGTCACTTTAAAGCCTTATTTTTCTTATTCCTTTGTTTTTTCAAGAACAAAGTAGCTTAATTCCTGAATATGTCATAATAATGTGAAAGATCATTTATGCATATGTTATTGAATGGTTATTTTATGTAAAATTAATTTTAAAATAAAAATAGATAATTAACAACTATTGTATTTCCCCAGTTATTTACCTTACCTTTTTCTTTCTTTCTGCAGATAAGTAAAAATACAAAATGCATGGGGAAATATATATAGGCTTAAAATTATTTATTCAATTTTTATTATGTTTAAATGACATATCTTATACCCACACTTCATATATTCTATTTCTCAGAGAGCTCTTTTTATTTGAATGCTTAATGTGGTTTTGACCACTAGCAACCTGCCTCCTCCTCTTGCTACCCATGAAGTATTTGAGTTTAACATGAATTTCATAGCTGAATCATTTCATTGAACTCATTTGGAAAGGATTGCTTTTTGCTCCTCACAAAGACATCTTTGTTTGTCTGTTGGAGAGACTTAGTATTAAAAAACCATGAAAGGTTTTTTTGTTACCATTGTCCATAAAAGAAGGTAATATTTTAGGGTTGATATAGCATTATGAAAGACGGAAATATGTATTAAAAGTAGTTACACATGTTAATAGTACAACACAGATAATATTTTAACCTAACATTAATATTAATTTTTTTCTGCTTTGGAATTGTTTATCCAGATTAGTTTTCTAACTAAAATAATCAGTGGGAGTATGGATTATTTAAATATAGTGTTAAAGTTGGTTGGTTTGTTTTTATTGTCATATTTGTCACAGTTTAGTTGGGTGGGCCATTTAATAACTGTGTTTCTCCCCCCACTCCCCCAGTGTTTCCCTCTTTATGGAAAGCTTCATTCAGTTTCCCTAGGCTCCCCTTTCATTATTTGTTTTAAAAAATGTATTTCTTTTATTGTTACAAGACTTTTTTTAGTGGATTTTTAAGAATGTCTTACCTAGCCAACAGATACTTTTGGGGAAAATTCAATACTAGAATGAAAAATTTGGCTTGATTACTAATGGATCCTATACTGGTTTACTAATAAGTGACGTGGTATTAATTTTACTAAGTGAGTTAAGATTGGCAACAACATGATTATAAGGGTTGCATCCTTTTTGAGGTGTAAATGACATTGCAATTATATTTACTTATTAAATTAATACATAATTTTGACATAGGAAGATCACGAAATTTTGTTTTGTATATATGATACCACATAGTAAAAAGAATTACGTAGAAATTATTATTCTTTATTTGCCCTACGTCATACATTTATTCTTAACAGAAATAGTTCTCTTTGAAAGAAATTGGCTAATAGGGAAGGACTGAGGGTGAAAAGTTTATTTAGAAGAATTGCATGATCAACTTCACAGGTGATTTAAAGTGATTGCAAGTGCATTTCAAGTGCATGGCTAAAGAACATGGAAAGCATTATACATATAGCCGATTCTATATGATCATTCTTAACCTAATTTAACATTATCTTCATTTTGGCAAATGTAATATAGCATGTCTGATAATGTTCATCTTTTCCTTTCCTCCTTTATGGCACTCATTTCATTTTGGCTCAAAGGAATGCACTAAATCTCAGGTATTGTAATTTGTGTGTAGTCTCCTGACACTAACCCTAAGTTTATGTGTGAATTTGCACTGTTACTAATGAATTTATAATATTGATATGTTTTGCTTGGTCTTGTCCTTTTGTATTTTGCCCTAATTTACTTTGAAACTGTCAGTGGTTTGGGTGGTAGAATAGGCTGCTTATCTGTGTAGACCTGGGGATGGATTATCCATGTTGAAGAAAGAATTGAAGTGCAAGCTACTTATTTTTAAATATGAATGGAGCACTTAAAAAATGAATGGAACAGTTTTTTGCTAACTTGCTTTGCAAATAAAAAAAATGAAGAGAAAGGCAGGCAGACGTAAAGGATTTTTTTTTTCCTTTTTATGTGAAAGCTTATGGGAAATTCATTAGAAACTTACATTTTAGATGCTATGGATGAAAACTTTAAAGTTCAGGAATCCCAATAGGGAGAACATTTTAGGAGGCCACTGGTAAAATTTCAGTCAGATTTTTTTAAAAAGCTTAGTCAAAAAGAAAAAGTTTAAAATCTCTTGTATTTTCTTATTTGCATTTATTTTTAACAAGATTTCATGCTTTTATTTAACTCTACATTTTAATTGAGGTCTGTATTAATCTCCTTGCTCACTTCTTTCATGCCAGTGCATGACTAAGTAATGTACTAAGTACTAAAGTACATGACTACAGTACTGTACTAAGTACTAAAATCTATGGTTTTCAGTATGATTTCTTTGAAGGTATAGATTACATTTGGGTTTATTACCAGGGAATTTTGAGTCAAGGAAGAAAAACTGATTTATCTCTAAAAACTAATTGGTTAAGTAACTAGTAGCATTTTATGGTTGTGTTTTATTACTGTATAGATAAAATATAATGAATAACTTACATTAGGGGTTATCTATCATCAGTATGTCTTTGGCTATTAGAGTAACTTTGCCTAAAAGTATGAATTTTATGTATATTTTTTCCAATTAAAATGAGGCAGTCCCTTTATGTTCTTTACGTACTCTAGAGAATACATGTAAGAATGCCACAGGTGGCATGATTGCTATATTGGTTTTTGAAAGCACTAGTAATTTTTAAATGATGTAGTAAATCTAAAACATTTTTATATAATTAAAAAATTTTATGTAAGTTAAATAAAATTTTAAAATTGTACACAGTTTTTTGTACATTGGCGTTTTGAACTTTTCTCTGGAAAGAGTATACTTAAAATATATATAACATAATACTTTAAAAGATAAATCAGTATATAGTTGATCTTCCTCTTTTTTAGCATAAATTACCAGTCTAATTCCTACTTAGAACTTGGAATTGAATTTAAAATGTACACTGAGTTATGATCTATACCTTATGTACACTTTTTAAAATTAGATGTGTTGCAATAGTTTAAAATGGATTATAATGATTTTCTTCAGAAACATGAATACTCATAGTCCATGTAGTGTGTTTTTGGGACATTTTTCAAGGCAAGTGTGTGAGGTTTGCAGAGAGAATAGCATTTTAAAATGCAGTGAGAAAGGAAGATTAGAGATGGCTTTCATTAGCATTTTCTTACATTTTGATGAGTTGAGATTGAGGCTGTATTTAAAATGGCTAAAAAAATAAGATTTAGCATGAATTTTCAGTCTTAGAGTGAGTAGATTATAGAGGCAGGTAATAAGGTTCCTGGCAGAGGCTGGAAGATTTGGGGTCCCTCACTAAAGAGACTATCTTGGGACTTTGTGTGGTAGTAGTTTACCTTGTCTCCAGGTTCAGAATAGGGCTGGAGAAGAAAAGCTATGTTTATTTTACCCATAGTTTCAAGCCTTCTCTGTATTGATCAGTAATTTATTCTAGCAGTTTGTGTGGGTAGGAAAATCTGAATTTCATAATAAAAATGGAGAGGAGAGGAAGGACCATTTTAACTTACACCTTATTGGAGTGACGTGGGAAGCTGGTACATTCCTCTTTCGTCATCTATTCCTCCTCTGATTTTAATAAGGAAAAAACGCAACTCTTCAATTTTCCTAGTTTGAAAAGAGGAAAACTATACAGAGAGATATTAGACTAAAGAGTGAAGAAAACTTGCCCAAACTGTAGAGGTTATGTGTCCCTACTGACATTTCATAATTTCCATCCTTCCTAGCCTCGTGGCAATGTCAAAAATGCCCTCCATGCTTTAAAGTTCTGATTGACCCCACACCCCAACTCCTACTTACTGAAAAATAGGGCTCCACTTTATACAAATCTAAATCAGGAGAATTTGAACAGTGTAAATAAAACATATTTATAAAGTTTCAGTCAATGCAAAATTTTTAAAATAATAAAAACTCATTGGTCATGTAAAAGGATATCTCCCACACATTTTATTAGTAGTCCTTTTCTACAGTGTGAATATACAGTCGAGTGCTGTTTAATAAAGATACATTGAATTTTCCAGTAGATGAGGTTAATGTTCTTGGGAGAGAATGTGCAAAAGTAATAGAAAATATTATATAAAATTAAGTTAATATAATCTAAGTTGAATGCCATATAATATTAAACTTTATGGAAATAATTTTTATTGTAGTCAGTGATAATACAATATTTTTAAAATTGTAGTCAGTGATAATACAATATTTTTAAAATGTGGCAGCAATGTAATAAGATTGATTCATATATGAGGCTTATGAAAATCAGTCCCATTATTAAAATAAGATTATTATTCTGTATAATACAAGACAAATTCTATTTCTTACTATGGGTATATAAGATATAACCATTCCTAGGATATATCTTATATATCTCTGAGGTCAGTATTTTTCTCAGGATAGATTTGAGTTGGTTTCTTCTTCAGTTAAAGACTTCATGGTAGTTTTGGTTAGTTTCAAAAATAATTTAGTTATTGAAACAAATGAAAACATGACAGCATTTAGCTTCTGTTATTGTACACATTTATTTGACATTCAGGCTTTTTGACTCAAATTAATGTTCTTAAATTAGAAGTAGGCAATATTTTTACTCATGTCATGTGTTTGCTTTGTCATTTATTATTTATTCAGTTTTTTACTGAAGTTTCCTTAGATTTGACTCAGTATTTGATACTTAAAATAAGAGATATGTTTTGAGCAGTGTATAATGACTTGTATAGCTAGTAAATTTCCTAGAATATTTAAGGACTTCAGATTTTACCTTCAGTTCATATGCTATCACACCTGGCTATAATTAATATGATATTTTAAAATCTGCTTATATATATATAATATTATTTAAATACAGGGAAAATTTCTCAATTATCTTAACATTTTTTTCCTTTTAAAATTTAAATTTATCAAGCATTTGTTTGCTTAATTGGACCTGAAGGCTTGTCTTCAATATTATTATCAGTGTTTCTCTGTGAATTATAATAGGATGGAGTTTCAGAAAATTTATGTATTTTAATTGTTGTATCATAGAGAGGAAAGTTCAGTGTTTTCATTTATGTATTTTTGGTCATTTGACAAATATTTATTGAGTGCCCACTGTGTTTCAGGTCTGTCCCAGACTCTAGAGATATAAAAGTCTGCAACACAGCCAGAATATGCCCCCTTTGCCTTTATAGTCTCAGAGGGAATACAGTTAAATAAATGGTACACACCCATGGCCCCTAGGGGAGTCAGAGATGGTCTCCTGAACCACCCTAATGTCTTGGCTCAAATAAAAATATTTTGTACAGAAAGAATCTTACTTATTCAAAGACTTAGAGGTTGAGTGATCATAGGGTTTTTGAAAGCCATGTTGAAAGCTGAACTTTTTCATGACTGTAAGGAACACCAAAGAGACTGCAACAGAAATATGGCATACTGAGATTTACATTTAAATAAACTAATCTGGCTCCAAGATGCAATAGATTTTGGAGATGGGGATGGTAACCATCTCCCCAAAATGGGGACAAGTAATGGAAATGGAAGTGGTGGCAACTGGAGTAAGAATGAAAGGTGAGGGGTTTAAGTGGTATTCAGGGGAAGAAAGTAGAAATAATTTACATTTCAAAATAAAACTTTAGCTCTAATTCATTAACTTCTGATGATTTGCTTTGTGGGCAGTACTTTCTATTTCAATAGTGTTTAATGACTATACTGTATATGAATACAAATACTTCACTGAGAGTTCGAGGTAGACTAGTTTGAAGCAGATTATTCTTTAATCCAGCAAAGCTAAATAGAAATGTAAAAACTGAATTAGGTAGTAAAGAATGGAAAATAGAGGATGTGGAGAGAGTGTTAGAGAGTGATAACCCCCCCACACACAGATTTTACTAAAATTTATTGTTTGGATGCCTGATGCTTTATATTTCATCAGAAGTGTCTCTGGAGAGTGGTGTCAAAAGTATCCTTTGCTTTTCACGGCCATTATCGGCAGGTTTACTAGTTCCTCTTTACCCCAGATCATGTTGCATTTTAACATCCTGCAGAAAGCTCCCTGTGGAAAAGTCTCTGAACAATAGGTGGATGTAACAGTACTGTGCTGTGTGTGCTGCAATTTCTGGCAAAATGCAGCGTGTTAAAGCTGCTACAGTGGTCTCAACCTCCTTGCTTTGGTGGAACTAATTCTCTTTCTTGCAGTTATAATCGGGTATTTATGTTGATGTAATTTATATGGATTGGGAAATTGCACTATAGAGTATGTACAGAAATTGAAATGTAAATCAGGAAATAGTTTAAAAAATAAAATGATTTCTCATGCTATTAACAGCATGCATTGTAAATTCATGCAAGGCAGTTGAGAATGGTATGCAGTGTACTGTTTACCCAAGTATCAGCTTCTGTTGAAGGATGTCTATTTTTATATATTACATCATCTCTGCTACAGAACTCCGGTGTCCACTGGGATTTACTGTTCTTTCATTCTATTTTGAAAGAAAGCTTGTATTGATGTCATAATTGGACCCATCTTTTGGTTGCACTTGGAAATTGAAAGTAATAAGGGTGTTGTGTAGCAAGTCATGCAATATTTCAAGCGATTTATTTGTCAAAGAGATCACTGCCACTTTGTCTTGCCTCTGCTTGTGAATACTAGTGGCTCTCTGTGCTTGTACATGTTTTAAATATACTTGGCTAAAATTTAGCTTTTAATTGCAACAGCGAAGATGCTTTTCATCTTCGACTGTTTGATTTCTTATCATGTGATTTTTTTTTTTTTTTTGTCATGAGATTTTATGGAGCTACAGCCTGATTTTAAAAATGTCTCTTTTCTTTGGAAAAATCTACTTTGATATTCAGACCTATTTTCTGCCAGTGCTGAATTGATCTTTTTACAGTTATCTGTTGTAAGTTGTCTGTTTTCACTGTTTGAAATATCAGGTGATTGGAAATACCCTCTTTTGGTTTTGAATGCCGTTTTAAAACATTATTAGCCTGAAGTGCCTCTCTGTTAGCTGGAAGATATGTTGACCTCTGGACAAAACTCTAGCATTTTATGGAATGTATAGATGTTAGATTTTAAATCACCTGTGAAAGAAAATATTTTAATTCTTTATATTAAGATAATTAAAATACCTAATAATGCTCTACATATTTATGTGTATAAAATTTCCCCCTTATTTTCTCTGAAAAATTTAGTTATTTAGACAGTATTATCTATAGTATTTTAATAGTAAACTTTTTTTAAAAACTGATCAAGGACAAACCTCCACTTCATTTTTTCAGTAACAGCTTCTTTGAGATAGAATTCACATGCCATACAATTTTCACCTATTTAAAATATGTAAGTTAATTGTTTTTCTTTTTTGATTAAAGAAACCCAAATAACATTAATTTTACCATCATAATGTTTTTATGGTAGAGCTCAGTAGTGTTAAGTATATTAGTAGTAAACTTTGGCCTGACTGAGCGTATCGATTTCACAGATGTACTACCTAGCATCCTTTGTGATAATTAAAATTACTCATATTGGGAAATACAGCAAAAAAGTAAAATAAAGTTACACATAGGCTAAAAAATACCTTTAAAGATATGTTTTGGCAAAAAGTAATTGAGAATCTATTTTAAAAACCTTATTGCATAATCGTATTAGAGCAATTTCTTATGGACTCAGTAAATGATCAGATATCCTCCCCTACCACCTTAAATCTTCCTTTTAAGTGGAAGACAGAAGACAACATATATGGTGCAGCGTATACTGCTCAGATGATGGGTGCACCAGGATCTCACAAATCACCACTAAAGAACTTACTCTTGTAACCAAATACCACCTGTACCCCAATAACTTACGGAAAAATAAAAATAATAATAATTGAGTGGAAAACAGGTGGTAGTTGGTTGTAGTATGACATTTGGAATAGCTGGCCTAGGGGAGAAATGGTATGGCAGTAGAGTGGACCAATCTGTAATATGAATTACTGCTTTGGAATAAATAGTAGAGTAATTACAAAGGGAAATATTTGAGAATAAAAAAGAAAATACTCAGGATCTCTTGATTCTTACTCAAATGTCTTTGAGAATAGCGATGGTAATCTTTCATCTGTGATTTTGATACGGAATGCAGAAGGCATTTGAGAGTGTTAGAAATAAAGTCAAAACCTCAAAATAAGTTGTAACATTTCCCTTTCACCAATTATTGGCACACTTCTCTATTTCTCTTTTTTTGTTTTGTTTTTTTGAAACAGGATCTCTTGCTCTGTCACCCAAGCTGGAGTGTAGTGGCATGATCTTGGCTCACTGCAACCTCCACTTCCCAGGCTTAGGAAATCCTCCCACCTCAGCCTCCCTAGTAGCTGAGACTACAGGCATGAGCCAGCATGCTCGGCTCATTTTTTGTGTTTTTTGTAGAGACAGGGTGTCGCCATGTTGCCCAGGTTGGGTTCAAACTCCTGAGCTCAAGCGGTCTTCCTGCCTTGGCCTCCCAAAGTGCTGGGATTACAGGCCCCCGGCATTATATTTCTTTATAAAAAAATTTTAAACTGAACCTTTAAAAAGCTGTTTGAATTGTCAGAACTTTTGGAACACTCAGGAAAGTTCTTAGAAAAGGATCATTTTGACATTTGTTAATTTATGGAATAAGCATATCCCTAACCAGCTGGGATGTAGAGAATACTTGAACATCACTGATATTCTAGATGTCCTTTACAATGGGCATTATTGAGGAGCACTTGTACTAAAGAGATTGTATACTCTTTAGTATAAACCTTTGCCTAACTTTTAGTATTAACTTTGGTTAGAGTGAAAGAATGGCTAGCATTCTGCAAGCGGATTAGGTTGTCAGTCAGAGGGTTCTGCTGAAGTGAGTGTAAACAGGCAATCTAAGGACAGTTGATAACTGCTTTCTTTCACATCAGCTAAGAGAGACTTTTTTAGTTGTAGTGGTTTTCAGTTTCATCTCTGGACTCCTTTAAACTTCTGAAATTTTACCTTGGCTCTAGTGAGCTTTTGTTTCTTTTATTTACCATGTTAGATATTGAAACAATAAGTTTTAAATAGGTATCCATTGATTAATTTAAAAATGGTAATAAACCTATTACACATTAACATGAGAGTTTTCAAGGGGAAGATGTTTTATAAAACAAAATTTTATAAAAAGAATGATAGTGTTTTACACTTTAGCAAGTATGTTTACTATTGATCTAATAGACAGTTGGATTCTCATGTCTGTATTCAGTCTGTTGTGATATGCTGTTCTGGTTGAAGTATGTAAAGTATATGAAGAAAATCTGGCCTCACATGCTTAGGTACTTGGAAAAGGGAACGGTATTTTAACATCTTTCAAAAATAATTGTAGATGTTCTTTGAAAGGCTGCACCAAAATTCAACCAGTAGTGGTTTCTGAAAGATTAGTTGCAATGAGGAATTTAAAACTATGTTAGTGAACTTTCCTTATTCTCTTTTATTAAAACCCATTGGTCTCACTTGCACATTGAAAGGATCTTTTTACTTATGCATGCTTTGGTAACATCATGCATTGGTCACTGGGTTAACCAGTCTTATGAATTTTGGCCCATTATACAATATAAAGAAAAATCACATTTGTTAATACTACCACAGATCTCATAAAGAAAGGGCCTTAATTACTAAAAAGCCGCCAAACTTAGTGTGTTAGATAATGTTTTTCAAAATTATTTTAGTTGAAACTTCAAATTTTATCATTAGCAAAGTACTATCAGCTGTTTTTCTTCAAGTGACAAGCTCATTTTGTTCATTTTTAGAAAATATCTGCCAGATACCCAAGTCTAAATAACCATAGTTTTTTTTTATTTGTTCTTTAAAATAAAAATGTTTTTCTGTGAAAAAAAGGGCTAGTTCACTCACAACTTAAATAATTGCGCATCTTTTCCTTGAGACAACCATTGTATGTTGTAACAAAAGTGCTTTATGCAAATTTCTCACTTCATCATACAGAATATTAAAAGGATGTATACTAATAGGTGGAGATTTAATGCAGTTAATTATTACTGCCTTATCTAAGACACTTTAAAGTAATACTGGCATTTTCTTTTTTTGCAACTGTGAGTGGTGGTAAAGAAAACAATGACCGTATTGGTAGTACAGTGGTTACACAATAGTAGGGATGCCAGTGTTTTGATATATGCTAAGATATCAGTCAGATTTTAAGATATCAGTCAGATTTTAAGATATCAGTATCCATTTTTGCTTTTGCACATCAGCACAGTGAAAAAAGCACATAACATTTTAATGTCATAATGAAAACATAGGTTTACTTTATGAACTACTTAAGAGTCTTGGGGACCCTCAGGTCCTGAGACCATACTTTGTGAACTAGTCTCTTGCAGGTTTGATTCACTGGTTCTTCAGATTTTATTTGCATAGTATATTAGAGTTCTGCAGAGAAACAGAACCATTGGACTGTTAGGGGAAGGAGATGTTAAGGAATTGGCATATGCTATTGTGGAAGCTGACAAGTCCAAAATCTGTACCTAATACAGCATGACTCTTCTTTTTTTTTTTTTTTTTTTTAAAGACAAAGTCTCGCTCTGTTGCTCAGGCTGGAGTGCAGTGGCACAATCTCTGCTCACTGCAACGTCTGCCTCCTGGGTTCAAGTGATTCTCCTACCTCAGCGTCCCAAGTAGCTAGAACTATACAGACATGTGCCACCATGCCCGGCTAATTTTTGTATTTTTAGTAGAGACAAGGTTTCACCATGTTGGCCAGGCTGGTCTTGAACTCCTGACCTCAAGTGATCTGCCCATCTCAGCCTCCCAAAGTGCTGGGATTACAGGTATGAGCCACCACGCTCGGTCAGCGTGACTCGTAAAATATAGTCATATGCTGCATAATGACATTTTTGCCAGTGAAGGACCACATATACAACAGTGGTCCTGTAAGATTATAGTACAGTGTTTTTACTGTAGCTTTTCTCTGTTTAGATATGTTTACATATACAAATACTGACCATTATATTACACTTGCCTACAGCACTCAGTACAGTGACATGCTGTACAGGTTTGTCACGTAGGAGCAATAGGCTATCGCATAGAGCCTAACTAGGTGTGTAGTAGGCAGCATCATTTAGGTTTGTGTAAGTATACTCCAGGATGTTTGTATAAAGACAAAATCACCCAATGATGCCTTTCTCGGAATGTATTCCCTGTCATTCTGTCGTTATGACATGTGACCGTTTTTAAAACTTTCTTCTCAAAATTCCCCTTACATTATTTCTAGAATTCTTCTCTTTCTTTTGCTCTGTTTTGAATATATAGTGTATTTTTTTTAAACTGGTGCCTTGTGCTGCTTTCATTATTTTTCTGTCTCCTTGTTCTTGTGTTAAAACATTAGTGGCCAGTTTCCCTTGTAATCACAAAGTGTGATTGACAACTCTTGACTCTACTCTGACATTCAAAATGATTTCAGTAATCAGCTACTATAAAGCCAAATAATTGTCTGAGGGATAGAGCTGCCTTTGGAAAGGCACTGGAAGTGTTGTTGTCTCTCCTCAAATTTGAAATGGTGGGTCTTCCTTGGTGAAAGCTGAAATGACCACATGAATATTCTATGTGATGAGGTGTCACCATAGGTTTATGCATTGTTTCTGGGTAGATAAAATAGTTGTCTCATTTTCTTCCATACTGTGTTTTTACTTTTATTGTAAATACCATGTTTTGTAGTACTTTGATTGTATTATTAATATCTTGTTTGTTTTGTTTTTAATCTTAAAAGTTCACTGGATTTAGTGATACATACTTCTAAATTTTGGCTGAACAGATTTTAATTTTGCTTTATGTATTGGAAAACCTTTTTACTTCCTATAAAACATAAACTGTCCAAAAAACAGGTTTTATTAAACATTTGCTCTTAAGACAGTCTTTTAGTAAGCATTTCATAGATGATCAGTACATTTTGTTTATGTCTAGCACACTGTTGAACTGACCAACATGATTTCTGAAGCTCATCTCTGGTTTCTTTTTTTAATTTAAAGTTCCAGGATATATGTCCAGGATGCGTAGCTTTGTTACATAGGTAAATGTGTACCATGGTGGTTTGCTGCACCTATCAACCCATCATCTAGGTATTAACTCCATGTATTAGCTTTATTTATCCTGATGTTCTTCCCACAAACCTTCCCAGGCCACAGTGTGTGTTGTTCACCTCCCTATGTCCATGTGTTCTCATTGTTCAGCTCCCACTTACAAGTGAGAACATACAGTATTTGGTTTTCTGTTCCCGTGTTAGTTTGCTAAGGTTAATAATGGCTCTGTCCGTGTTCCTTTTTATGGCTGCAGAGTATTCCATGGTGTATATGTAACACGTTATCCAATCTGTCATTGATGGACATTTGAGTTGATTCCATGTCTTTGCTGTTGTGAATAGTGCCACTATTCACATGGGCATGTGTGTTTCTTTATAATAGGATGATTTATATTCCTTTGGGTATATACCCAGTAATGGGATTGCTGGGTCAAGTAGTATTTCTGCCTTCAGGTCTTTGAGGAATTGCCACACTGTCTTCCACAATGATTGAACTAATTTATACTCCTACCAACAGTGCAACAGTGTTCATTTTTCCTCTGCAACCTTGCCAGCATCTGTTGTTTCATAACTTTTTAATAATAGCCATTCTGACTGGCATGAGATGGTATCTCATTGTGGTTTTGATTGGAATTTCTCTAATGATCAGTGATGTTGAGTTTTTTCCATATGTTTGCTGGCTGCATGAGTGTCTTTCCTGAAAAGTATTCATGTCCTTTGCCCACTTTTTAATGAAGTTGTCTGTTTTTTTCTTGTGAGTGTTTTTTTACATTTATTGTAGACTCTGGAGATTAGATGTTTGTCAGGTGGATAGATTGTAAAAATTTTCTCCCATTCTGTAGGTTGTCTGTTCACTCTAATGATAGGTTCTTTTTCTTTGCAGAGGCTCTTTAGTTTAATTAGATCCCATTTGTCAATTTTTGTGTTTGTTGCAATTGCTTTTGGTGTTTTTTCATGAAATCTTTGCCCATGCCTATGTCCTGAATGGTATTCCCTAGTTTTTCTTCTATCTGTTATGGTTTTGGGTTTTACATTTGTATTAGTTCATTTTCACAATGCTGATAAAGGCATACCTGAGACTGGGCAATTTCCAAAAGAAAGAGGTTTAATTTAATTGGACTCACAGTTCCACGTGGCTGGGGAGGCCTCACAATCATGGTGGAAGGCAGGAAGGAGCAAGTCACATCTTACATGCATGGCGGCAGACAAAGAGAGAGCTTGTGCAGAGAAACTCCTGTTTTTAAAACCATCAGATCTCATGAGACCCATTCACTATCATGAGAGCAGCACAGAAAAGACCACCCCCATGATTCAATCATCTCCCACCTTGTCCCTCTCACAACACATGGGAATTATGGGATCTACAAAACGAGATTTGGTTGGGGATGCAGAGCCAAACTGTGCCAACATTTAAGTCTTTAATCATCTTGAGTTAATTTTTGTATAAGGTGTAAGAAGGGGCAGTTTCAGTTTTCTGCATGTGGCTAGGCAGTTCTTCCAGCGCCATTTATTAAATAGGGAATGTTTTCCCCATTGCTTGTTTATGTCAGATTTGTTGAAGATCAGATGGTTGTAGATGTGCAGTCTTACTTCTGAGTTCTCTATTCTGTTCCATTGGCCTATGTATCTATTTTTGTAACAGTACCATGCTATTTTGGTTACTGTAGACTTGTAGTATAATTTGAAGTCAGGTAGCATGATGCCTCCAGCTTTGTTCTTTTTACTCAGTATTGTCTTGGCTATATGGGCTCTTTTATCACTGTTTTCTTGTTTCTTGTCCTAGCCCATTTAAAGTCTTGGGGGTTATGGTAGAATTAATGAGTGAATGCCTTCCTTTATTAATAATGTGAAATGCTACATTATGACACACCTAGGTAGTAATCTTCCATGAATATGAACTATCTGGCGAGTTGTTAGCAATTCTAACAATGATAATCTGATACTTACAATTAAGTATTCTAGTATTATCTTTGGTTTTTAAATATCCACATGGTAGTAACTGATAATTTCAAAGTGTAACTAAAATATGAATAGTAAAATGCTCTCCATTCCTTTTAGACCTGCTAAGGAGAGGGAGAAATTAGGTGTGTATTGGGCTTTGTTTGTTTATTCATTTATTTATAAAAAGGAATACTGAATGTTATCTTAAACTCATGTGGCTGTATCAGTAGGCTCTTTTTTTTTTCCAATAAAATATTTTAGAAATTTTTGTGTCATTTAAAATATTTTCTATATTGAGATGGTCTTCTATATTTATTTATTTTCCAGTCAAGTTTATTTGGAAGCATTTCCCGTCTGGAATGTATTTGATTACAACAAAAGGGCAGGCACAATTCTATTTCTGGTAGTAAAGTCCATTGGTAAATGCATCCATTTATAATTACTGTCACTTTCTTTTAGAAAGACTGTTGAACCATTTTGAAAACGTACACATTTTGATATTATTTCCAGACACTAGATTTTTTTTTTAATGAAAATGTGTTTGTTAAATATTACATTTTTGAAGACTCAATAGGGTCTTTGAAAGCATATAATATCTTTATGCCATTGTGTATATCCTTTGTACAGCAGATAATATAGATCTCAGCAATACTGTGGTTATATCATGTTGATATCTTCAGATCAAACTTGCAAAATTAGAATTATTTAGTATTTCTAGGAGTGGCATTATAGATCTTCCTGCTTTAACAGGTCTATACAAGGATATCAGCACAGAATCTTAGTCCCATACAACTGTGCAACATTAATTAATGGGTTGGCCAAGGCTTGAATGAGGCCGACTTTTTAGAATATTTTAGAGAGAATAAAATTGATACTTATTGAAGGTTTATGATATACCAATCTGCTAGATGTTTACTCATGTGTTTTGTCAGTGAAACTAACCCACAGTTCTGTATTTTCCTATCAGTAGATAAGCATACACTGGGCAAAGAGGTTAAGGAACATGTTCAATGTTCATGGTCACTCAGATAGTAAATGAGCCAAACATAGGTCTTTGCCATTCCCGATCTATGAAATTACTGATTTTTAAAAGTGAATTTAACATATATTGCTTTTTATGTTATTTAAACTTAAACTCTAGTGTCCAAAGGAGATACATATCAAATAATTCAAGCCCTTTAGAAGTATACCATTTTAAGTCCCTTTTGAAGAAAGCATCTGGGGCACAGAATGTTCAGTGTTCAATAACCAGAAATGATGACTGAGTTACATTTGCAGCAGTTGTGGACTTTGGTTGATTAAGCAGTTTTTATTGTTACAATTTAAGTGTTTTTCCTTTTCTGACCATGTATCTCTCATTAATAAAGCACAGTATTTTTTTCTTTTTAGCCTTTCTAGCTTCATTCCAATACCAGGAATAAGTTATTACTAGTATGTAGTACTATTTCATAATAAAGGGATGACCATGTAACTAGTATTTTTTAAAAGTTAGGTCCACTAATATTATAATAAGGAAAGCCAAAATCTTGCTGAAAGATCTTTTGTAGGTATGACTCTTTAATGACAGTAGAAAGGAGAATATTAAAATGCTCCTTACTTAAAAAAACAAAAATATTAGGCTGGGTGAAGTGGCTCCCACCTGTAATCCCAGTACTTTTGGGAGGCTGAGGCAGGCAACTTGCTTGAGCTTAGGAGTTTGAGACTAGCCTGGGCAAAATGGCAAAACCCATTTTATTTCACTAAAAAATGAAACAACTTACTTACAGTTGTCTAAAATTATTCATAGTTTTAGAGGTGGAAAAAAATACCAATCATAAAATCATTTGCTTCTCTACCAGAATTTGGAAGTGTTTTGGTAATATTTAAGAATATTGAAAAAATATAAGTAAAAGATTTTTTTAAAACTTCTATAAAACGTACTAGTTTTATATAATCTAGTTATATATAATTTGAATAATTCAAATTATTATTTAAAATCATCTCTAACCCATTTCTAAGTTTGGCAACTTTTTATTTTTATTTTTTTTAAAGTTTTGCGGCGAGATCTAAGTATAGGCAGCCCTTTTAAGTAAAGGTGTTAAGAAGAAAACTTCTAAATTATTGTCCAGTTATCACTATGGTTTGTTTTGTTATTATTTATTTATTGTTTAATTTTTTGAGACAGGGTCTCAGTCGCCTAGGCTAGAGTGCAGTGGCACAGTCACGGGTCACTGCAGCCTTGACCTCTCGGGCTCAAGTGATTCTCCTGCCTCAGCCTCCTGAGTAGCTGAGACTACAGGGTGTGCACCATAACGACTGACTAAGTTTCTGTAGAGATGGAGTTTTGCCATTTTGCCCATGTGTCTCGGACTCCTAAGCTCAAGCAATTCGCCTGCTTTAGCCTCCCAGAGTGCTGAGATTACAGGTGTAAGTCACTGCACAGCCTAATTTGTTTCTTTTTAAGTAAGGGACATTTTAATATTCTCCCTCCCACTGCCAAAACAGAAAGACAAAAATCTTGGAATTAAGCAGTTATTACCAGGAAATCTTATCTCAAAATAGCTTTGTTTCCATTCATGTAGTGTTTCTTTTTCTGTGATTCTATATTATATCACCCTTTGTACTCCTGTTTTCCCACCAGCTGATGTTTGGTAACAGCCATATAGATAAGGCCACCTTAAGAGTGTGAAAGGATTTTAAGAATCTTATGGCTGAACTACTTAATGCAGTTTAGTTCTTTTCTATAATCACTAACATTCAGCCTCTACTTTTAAGGTTTTTAAATTACAATTAGCATAGGTATTTGAGAGGTAGTCTTTTACAGAATGAGTGTGAAACTTGTATCCCAGTGCCTGGTACAAAGTAAGAACTTAGTAAATCCTGACATTTATTATTTATTATAGAAAAAAGTTAATTATAATTTTTTTTTTTTTTTTGAGACAGAGTTCCTCTCTTGTTGCCCAGGTGGGAGTGCAGTGGTGTGATCTCAGCTCACCACAGTCTCCACCTCCCGGGTTCAAGTGATTCTCCTGCCTCCCGACTAGGATTATAGGTGCCAGCTAATTTTTTTGTATTTTAAGTAGAAACAGGGTTTCTCCATATGGGTCAGACCAGGCTTGTCTCGAACTCCCACCCTCAGGTGATTTGCCACCTCGGCCTCCCAAAGTGCTGGGATTATAGGTGTGAGCCACCGCGCCCAGCCAGGAAAAGATTAGTTATTAAGAAACTCTTGAACTTAGTAAATCCTAATAGCTGTTATTTATTATAAGAAAGGGGTAATTATTAAGAAACTATTATGTTTAGCTGTAATCTGTCTCCATAATTGTAGTTCATGGTTCTAGGTCTCTTTTAAAGCAACATAAATGAATATTAATATTCCATTTTTATATAACTGTGTTTCAGATGTTTACAAAGATCCCACCCTTTAAACCTCTTCTACTGTGTTAAATATTACCAGCTTTTTGTAGCTTTCCTAAACCAGTTACTGCTTGCTGTTTGTATAGATCCTGCAAGACCCAATACAGTAGAATTTTCTGCCTTCCTTGCTCCGGACATCATAGGTCTAATCATGTAACAAGAGATTATATTAAGGTTTTGAGGATTCCACATCAGCTCAGAGAGAGCTTTTGGCTGCTCTGTTTTATAGATATGGCCTTCTATCTCCCACTCACCTATGAATTGTTCCTTAAGCCTGATCTCCTATCCTGTACTTGTATAGGTGACATTTTGATAATATTCATATAGGTCTTTATATTTATTCTTGTTAAATTTAAATTTACTGGTTTTAGTGTACTCTTTTTGCCTATCAAATTATTTAAAACTCGATTTTGTCAGTAAAGAAATTAGACATCTTTTACAATTACTCACCCATCCTGTGTCTGGTTCCCCATCTTAAAAACAGGAATAATATTGAACAGGTTAGTTTTGAAGTTTAAGTGGAATCACTTATACATTCCTTCTTTGAACAACTGTGTCAAGTACTAGGGATAAAGCACAATCAGTCCTTGACAATATCAGATAAATGCGGTTCCACTCATCTAACTTACAATTCCAGTTTGTGATGCAGTATTTTCTGTTTTTCTTAAATAGAAACAGAGGGATAATTAACAGTTCATTGTGCTCATGTAACATATTGATCCCAAGGGAATATATTACAGCCAAGTTAGTAATAAAGATAATAATTTTTTACATTTGCCATGTTGCTCTGTGAAATATTATAGTGGGGATATAAGGCCTCGCCCCTAGTCAAAGCATGGAAATTATTTGTAACCACTGTTCAAGGACTCCACCTTTGAAACCTTGAGCAAACATTTGTAAGCGAAGTCTGGCCTTTTTAAAAAATAGGTTGTGGGAAATGAAGTAAGCTTTGTTAAATCTGCTGTTAAGGTCTGCCTGTTTTTCAAGTAAGTGCATTTTTAAAAGCCCCATGTGGGAATTTCTTCTTTGTTTTTCTGCATGTCTCTATCTCATGTCATCTTTTAAACTTTCCCTTCTAACATGCTCCATGTGAATGTGGAGCATATTTCTTATAAATAGTTGCCACATTAATTTTTCAGTTACAAATCAGATGCAACATAAACAATTTGCTGTCAGAAAATTTTTTTTAAAAATTTTCCTTGGAACATATCTGTGGATTAAATCTTGGTGATCTTTTTTGAATGCTCAGTTAGGTTTTTCTGATACTGAACATTAACTCAACAGATTCCTTGTGTTTCTAAAGACTGTATTTAGATTTACTTACATGGTTAGTTAGCATTTCCTGTGTCAGCCATTGCATTGATTTCTTTCCTATTTTATTTCTTAATTAAATTATTTTTAATAATGAACCAGAAGTACCGTTTCACTTTACGAAAGTGGAAAAATGAAGTTTTAGCCCAGATTTCCTCTCTAAATGCTTTGGGTGGGGTGTGTCAAGGACTCGTGTAAGGTATACCCAAGGATGAATTAGATGATGTGAAAATGTAAGATTGAGTTAAAGTATAAAGTTTATCAGATAATCAACTTCTCTTTTTAAAAAAAGAAATTGCACTATGAATGGGGGATGTATTGGCTTTAGGAAAAGAGAAGTAAAACTTGTGACCGTATCTGCTGTCTTTTATTTTGCGTTGGCTTAGTGGTTAATTAGTTTTGTGTACTCATAGAAAATAGCATTTTAAAATGTCCTTCTTTGGGGAACAATAAAACACTAAAAATCAAATTTGTAAAATTTCTTGTTTTCTAGTATCAAAGAATGACTTCTTTTTGCCATATCTGCAAGTTTTCCCCACCCTCTATAGTTTTTTCTCTGTGGTAACAGCGAAAGGGAATATTTAACTATTAAGTGAAGTAAGTGATATCAGAAACCTAGAATTCTATTTTGCATTCTTCTATACTACTAACTCTGTAATCTTATACACTTTATTTTTCTATGAAAGATAAGTACATTATTCTCTTGCTTCCCTTGGGTTTTGATGAAGCTTAATTAAATGTTTGTAAAGCACATTGAGACCTATGGTTAAACACTGTATATGTTGTAAATATGTTTAATCATTACTAAGAACAGACCATTTTTCTCAATTTTGTAATAATTAGAAAGTGAATACTTCAGGTGGCAAGAAAAAGAATATAATGGTATGAAATATAGCATGGAAGGCCTTTGCATTAAGTAGTTTTCTGAACTATATAATCTCCGTTTTTTGGAATGTTGTTACTGATAATTTAGAAGTCATTTGATGTTGTTGACAGGGTAAAAAGTTGTTACATGGTTCTTTTTCTTAACTGGATCTATTTAATGCTACTTGCTAATTGTTAAGAAATGGATAAATATAACCCAAATTACAGTGAACTTCAAGATGTGTGATTTATTCTTATTTGTATAAAATCTATAATATGGATTTCTCCTAAATCCTTTGTTTATATTTTATTTCTTAAGCAGTGTTTGACATATTATAACCTGCCATAATTGTGTTTCAACATACAAGATATTGTAGATAATGAAATTTCTGTATTACAATTATGAGTTTTAAGATGTGTAGGTTGTAGGCATGGAGCCAGGCTGAGAGAGCGATCATGCCAAGTCTCAGCACAGAAAAGCGTCAGTGCTTGAGGATGTGTGATTTTACTTCATCTATCAGGTTCCCCCATTAGGTTAATTTCCTTCTTGAGAGAAGTCTCACACATTTTTCCAGAGAGAGGCAGGCAATTAGAAACCTTCACATATCATGTCAGACACCATCAGCATGAGGGTAATTTGACTTAACCGTGAGAAGAATTTTTTGGCATGTGGATATGTGTTTTGTGGGACACAGGCTAGATGGAAGGTGTAGAACTTGATTATTTAATCCCTGACTTGCAATTTCCTTATTTTTTATTGTGATAGAATATAAGTAACTTTAAAATTTACAATTTTACGCATTATTAAGTGTAAAAGGCCAATGGCATTAAATACATTACCATTGTTTTTGCAGCCATTACCACCATCTATCTACAGAACTTTTTTGATCTTCCCAAACTAAAACTCTATGCCATTGAACAATAACGCCCCAATTCCTCCTTCCCCCAGCACCTGGCAACCTCCATTCTACTTTGTGCCTGCACAAATTTGACTACTCTGGTACCTAGTGTAGCATTATATAGTATTTTTGTCCTTTTGTGACTGGCTTATTTCTAGTTTGATGTCTTCAAGTTTTATCCATGGTGTAGCATGTAATAGAAATTCATTCCTTTTTTAAGGCTGAATAAGGTCCAACTGTAGGCACACACCACATTTTATTCATACATACGTTTGTCGATAAACACTTGAATTGCTTCCACCTTTTGGCAACAGTTTACCTTTAAGTCATTAGTTACGTCTATTATAGAAGAATATTTGGGATTTTGACAGGAATAAGTCTAGAGGATTAAATAGGGTCTTTCCAATGCCCTTTCCCAGTCAGTGGAAGGTTGATTCACTCAACAAGAATGTGAATGCCTACAGTTTGCACCCTGCTAGGTGCGGTGAACACAGGAGTGCACACAGACAGACATGGCACCAGCCATCGTGGAGATGAGAGTGTAGTGGGGGAAGCAAACGCTGACTGCTTAAATACCCTTTGGACTCCATGCAAAATTACAACTGTAGCAAATAAGTGCTTCAATGAAGGGATAAACACTATCATGAGATTTCTAAGGGTATTTCACCAGTATGTTTTGGGAGATGGAGATGGCATCAGTCAGGAAAGGAAGGAAGAAGGAAAATTCCAGGCAGAGGAAATAACACATGCAAAGGCCCTCTTGTCTATCAAGAAGGCAAGAACAGGCCATGCAATTTGGAGTGCATAGAGTGACTGTGAGCATGGTATAAGTCTGGAAAATGTATAAATCTTGCAGATCATGACAAGAGTTTTGGTCTTTATGCCAGGAGCGGTGGGAAGCCATAGAGGTGTTTTGTTTTCATTTGTAAAAGGGGCTTAGTGGATGAGGGCAAAATGATCAAGCTTTAGTTTCTATGATTTCAGGAGGTAGTATGGTAAATAAGTTGGGTGGATGGAGTTGGAATCCAAACAGTTCATTAAGGAGACTTTTGCAGTTCTTGAGGCCGAAAATAATGATTGGAGTGTGATGATAACAGCAAACACAAAGGGAAATCTAAATTTGAGAAAAATTAGAGAATTTAATAAACAGATGTTGTGATGGATTGACCATGGACAGAGATGTTAAAGAAACTCTTAGATGTAGAAATGGCGTAACAGGATCATTTGAGTATTGAATGGGATGAAGAATGGTTAAAAACAAACAGATTTTTGAGAGGTTTGGTTGGGAAGTGGAGGAAGAAGAAAATACCAGGTCTAGGGAATGTTTCTGTTTTTGTTTTTGTTTTGAGATGGGAGAGACCTACACATTTGAAAGCTAGCGGGCAGGACTGTGTTTGTGGGGCAGAGGTTAAGCGTACATGGCAAAAGAAGGATAATGGGTAATGTAAGAAATCTAAGAAAAGGGGCGGGGGAATGGGGAGAAGGATCCAAAATAGTGATGTGGTAGGAATGGTTGCCGTTAGATATGAGGAGAAAGAAGGAAAGAGAATAGAGTGGGCACAATTTTAGGTAGTAGTCAAGAAACACAAGTTAGCAAGCACTGACAATTCTAAAGTCAATTATTAAAAATGCTACATTTTCTGTATCTATTTCCAGTTATATGTGCCATTGATAGGTAAACCTGATTGTGAAAAGCTGACGAGTGTTTCAGAGTTAAAATGTCCTTATTCTTTGTCAAGTATAATGCAGTCTTTCAAATACCTACATACCTAGGTGAAATCCAGAGTTTGTAATAGAATCATGTATCTGCATTTTATTTCAACGCTTTACCTCTGAAGTTTGGTTTGGTTTAAAGAAGAACTTGTGTAGGTTAATTTTTTATATTATTTGCAAGGCAATATGTGCATCTGTGTATGTATGTGTATGGGTGTGTGTGGAAATCACATCTAAATTTATACAAAGCTTGTCAAGTGTGTGTTTTATAAATTTTTGATAGATATTTGTTTACTATAGCACAGCGATATTTGAGGGTGGGATAGAGGTCACATTGATTCCTTTATTTTAACCTTGGTGAAAAAATCATATTTTAGTTCAAAGCTGTTCAAGTAAGTCCTTGTTCCGTTTTCCCACCCTGTCTTCAGTGATATTATTTGGAGTCAGCAATCAATGGATTCCATCCCTCTGAGACTTGCTTAACCTACAGCCGCTGATAGAATACAGGCAAGAGCTTGTTACTTTATCTGAATTGTCCATTGCTACCTTAATGAGTGAAATGGTTAAGTAGAGGAGGGGGCGAGTCTTAAGGAATGTGTGTACCATTTGAGCTGAATATTTCAGTGTATATAGGGAGAGGGAGGGTGAGAGAGAAATCCACTTACATCACTAGAACTGCATTGAGTGTGAGCCTTGCAGGTTAAGAGACAGACTACAGTGTCTTGCTTTCTGCAGGAAGCAGCAATGCCGTTTGTTTCCTAAGAGGAATTTTTTTATTTAGAAAAGGAAGCTTTCTATCCAGGAAATGGCTTTCCTTGTGCGTTGCTATGCCAACTGCCTGCAGCCATGGTCCTCCAAAGTAAGCACAATAATGTAATTATATTGGTGTATTGCATTCAGACTCATGATTTTTGAGATTGTGTGTGTGCATGTGCTGTGTTTCTGTTAGTGACTCTCTTGCTAGCAGGATTGCTTGTGTTGAGTGTGAGGGACAGACATCATTAAATTAAATGTCCATCAGTGTCATGCTGCTAAGATTAATTGTGCAAACTTGGTTAGTGGAGTGGGACAGAGATCACTGGTCACCACTCTGTCAGCATCATTAGCAGCTAGGGAGGAGTTCCCGATTCACACGCTCTGCCCTGGTTTTTTCTTTCTTTCCTTTTCTTTTTTTCTCTTGGTTGGAGGGGTCTGTATGTGTGATTGCAGATAAAACAAGGGTATTAACAATGCTTGGCTGAATGCTAGAGCCTGGTTCTTATACCACCCTGACTAATATAATTCTGTGTTAAGCCTTTTTGAGAGGAGTCTGTGTGCAGTCAGCCATTTTAGCTTTTTTCTTTTTTTCCTCTCCTTTTCTTTTGCCTCTTGTTCTTCAATCTCAGAAATGATCTTGTTCTCTTGGAAGACTGAGAGTTGTATGAGGTTTTCTCGGTCTTGTCATAGCCTAGGATGGTTAGAGTTTCAGTGTTATAAAAATGGAGACGAACACCGTTGTTCGGATTCCTTTTCTGGTCTACAAGTGTGAAGGGTTTTTAAGCTTACCAGTAGTGACACTTTAAGCTGCAGCTTGGTTTTCCCTCCTCCTTCTTTTTTTTTTTTTCCTTTTTCTTTTAATTTAATGCTGTAGAGAGTGACTTGCCATCGTGAGAGATTGGTACATGATGTGTAAATTCAGTTCAGCATATGTTTCTTCATTATGAAACCACTAGCAATCCCAGCTAACCATGGAGTTATGGGCCAGCAGGAGAAACACTCAGTAAGTATTGCAAATGCTGCTTGTGCTTTGATAGCACGTCATAGAGAACTGCTTTAAAATGGGAATTGTTGCTCTTTCTCTTCAGGGAAAACAGTTTTTGTAGAGGGTATAATAGTCTGCTTGGATGAGGGGAGAGTACATTAAAACTGGCTTGTTCTTCCAATGTTGGAATTTTTAAAAATTTGAAGCAAGACCAGCAATTTATTTAAAGCAAAATCACTAATACTGAGAAATACTGGGCAGCTGGTTTTTTTATTCAGAAACTAAAACTTGACAGTTCAGCTTGACTTAATACTCAAATAGTTTTCAAAAAAATGTTTTTGTAGTTGAATTTAATGAGAAATCAGAAAGGTTATTGAGATTGGGAATCTGTAGTGAGAAATTCACGTGTAGGTTTGAATATAGGAGGGAGAGCTTTGGTTATTGATTTGGTAATAAAGCGATCAGCGGAACTCATATGACTTCTTAACATATATTCATCACTTACAAAAACACAGATTTTTTTTTAATGCCACAAAAAATGATTGCTTCTTTATAATTGATCCCATGAGTCAGCTGTGTTTGTCATGCTGAAATCCCATGGGCAGCTACTGAGAAACACTTTTCAATGCCTAGCACCAAGTCAGAGCCTCCTGTTTCAGGAATGTGAGTTCTCACAGTGCTACTTTTATATCACCATGTTGGAAGTTTTCTGCCATCACACAAATTCACATGATTGATACATACATAAATATATTAAATCCTCAAAATGACAATACATAAATTTAGGCGCTTGTATAGTAGTCTAAGTATTTTTGAAATTCCTACTTCTACATCCTAGCATTTAGCAGGTTATTACATTAAAGTATAGGAATTGTCTTTCATTATTCTGAAGAAGATAAGATGGTAAACTTCAAAAGTGGAAATAAGTCGCTGAGGCTTTGGAGGTTTTTATAGATAGGAGGCCATGAATTTAGAATGTTTAGATGCTTAGGTTCATGAGTATGATTTGGTTTTGTTCATCATTATGAACAAAATTACCAGCTAAATCCAAGAGATGTTCTTAGACAAAGTGATTCTTTGTGCACGGTCTCACCTCAGGAATGAACCATGCGATGTTCTTAGGGCAGCGGCTGTATTGGAAGCACCTTGTGACGCTGCGCCGAGAGCCCCAGCCCCTTACCTTGTGGTCCTCGTGTTGCTTCACTGATTAACTCTCTTTGGATCAGATCCAGAAAAAGACCAGCCCTATACTTAAGTTCACTAGTAGGAAAGGTTGTGTAGAGAAGTTCCATTGTAGTTTGATTTTCTTAACAGTGCCTTTGAAACTAAACTCTTCTGTTGTCATGATTTTTCAGGTAAAAAGTAAGAGTGTTAGGCTATACTTGAGGAACCTTGGAAACAAAAGTTAAACCCTCGGCTTTTTACTGACCTTTTTCATACATCTTTTCTTAAAGTGTGTGTGTGTGGGGGGGGGGGGTGGATGTTTAAATAAATAATAATATAAATGTAATGAACAAAGAAAATTGTTGTCTGGGTGTGGTGGCTCACACCTATAATCCCAGCACTTTGAGAGGCAGAGGTGGAAGGATTGCTTGGGGCCAGCAGGTTGAGACTATGATGGGCAACATAGTAAAATCCATCTCTCTTTTAAAAAAGAAAAGAAAAGTGTTAAAACCATTTACTGCTAAGAGGAGGAAAACATTACTACATTTATGAAAAGGCCAATTGAGACAGATATTACCCAATAGTGTCTAAACTAGAGTCCCTGATCTTATTCTGCGTGTCTGTTTCCTGACAACTGCTTATATTTTGCTGAAATTTAGAGTGATAATAGACTAAAGTAACACTAGCAATAAAATAACTTTGGATCAAGCAATTTATAGAAGATGTGAGTAGTATTGCCCATGATACTTTGGTTAGAACTTGAAATATTAGAATTTGCCATCTCAGGATGTCACATAGAGCAGAGTTGGCAATTTATGATACCAAGATCTTGCTGTATAATTATTGACTAGTCCTTTGGTTTTATTAAGTTTGCTGTGTAATAATCAGACCTTTAAAAATTTTAATTTTCTGTGAGAAGTTGAGTCAGAAAATAATTAGGCGCTCAGTAAGTGACTCAATAAATAGTTGTAGGGCAAAAATGAGTGAGAATGCCCCTCTTTCAGCCTCTGAGGCTTTATGTTGTCAGAGCTAGTTCACATGAATAGAATTTATTAAATTCACAAATACTTCGTTTTTACTTCTTCAAAAAGTTTGTGGACTTTTAAGTTGCTTTACTTGTTTGACTACAGAAGGTAGCGCAGTACTAGAAAACAAAAACCATTAAATTTGGGGTGGGGACTTTTCTTTGAGAAATGATAGGCACTAGTAGTAAGCTCAGTTCTTCTACTTTGTTAGAACCTTTCAGATCTCATGGGCTTTTATTCTTCATTTGTTGTCTGTCTCCTTCAGTGCATGCCTCAGTTTCTGGCACATAATAGATGTACAATAAATACTGTTGAATTTCTCTTTAAATTTTTGGATTAATGAAGTCTCATTTAACCTTTTTAACTAGTAAATTTTACATATTTTATTATACCTCCCCCCATTTTCATTTTATATGGTTGAATGATAATACTAAGATGAATACCTGTGTGTCACCAGAAATACACCCAGCACTGGGCTGTATTTTTATAGTCAAGTAGTACTTTTCAGTTAGTCCTCAGAGGAATCTCATGATTTTGTGAATGTAAAAATCTTGTGATTTCTTTTTAAAATAAGAGGAAATTGCTAACATTTCAGAAATATGAGACTGCATTTTTCAAAAGACTACTATAAACCATTTGTTGTATAGACTTAATAGATGGTAGATGAGAAAAAGTTTTATAGGCTCATTAAGTTAGGGAAAATGTTAGATACCATTAAAACTCTCTTTACTCAATTTACCAACTGTTTGTTTGTTGTTGTTTATCACTCAGAAGAATTCGGGAGAATGTTTGTTTAATGTTTTTGTTTTTTTAAAGTCGAGCTCTTCTCTCCCCATTTTTCCCAGCTCAGATGCCTTTGAAAATTCCACAATAAAGGATGGATTTGAAACTTCGTAAATTAAACAAAATGCTTTAAAGTAAATTAATTTGATGCTGTCAAACTGATAACCTGTTTTTTAATTTTACATTTTTGTAGAAATTGATTTATGTAGTGTGCTATACTTAAATCACAGCCCAAGTCATGATTAAATAATAATAAAAATGGTGGTACACATAGGAGAGTGCCCTACTTAAATATAGCGAATAAATTGCAGTAGCTGTAATTTATTGTGTAACTTATTGCATAGCAGACACTATATTACAAATATTATTTCACTTAATTCTTAAGAAATAGTATTACCTTTTTACAAATGAGAAAACTGAGATTAAAAAGAATTTTTTTCAGGAGCATATTACTAGTAAGTAGTAGAGCCATCATTGGTACCAAGATTTGTCTGATTTCATAGCCATTGCCTTAACCACAGACTTATACTACCTATCCCTGTGTGACCAAATTTAATCTACTTCAGGTGTGTAGACTGCATAATTATGAGAGCTGGTATTAACTACTGGAATACACAACTTGAAAAAGTGCTTATTTCCCTATAACTATCTTCTTCCTGATATATTGGACATTCCAAGCAGCAAGAATATCATGATCAGAATCATTTTATAAAACTTTCATTGCTTGGCCAAGTCAGTAATGCATCTATCCATTTTGAAATCATGTTGAGACTTGAGTTGGGATGGTCAGGAATAGTTGCCATTTAGCCCAATTCCTTTTTTCCTTCTGCTTTTCTGTGTTTGGTCCTGCATATACGTTTTCTTTTTGCTACTTAACTCTTCTTTTTTTTTGAGACAGAATCTCACTCTGTCGCCCAGGCTGGAGTGTAGTGGCACAATCTCGGCTCATTGCAGCCTCTGCCTCCCGGGTTCAAGCAATTCTCCTGCCTCAGCCTCCTGAGTAGCTGGGACTACAGGCTCGCGCCACCATGCCCAGCTGATTTCTGTATTTTTAGTAGAGATGGAATTTCACCATGTTGGCCAGGACGATCTCGATCTCCTGACCTTGTGATCCGCCTGCCTCAGCCTCCCAAAGAGCTGGGATTACAGGTGTGAGTCAGTGTGCCCTGCCTGCTACTTAACTCTTTAAGCGTACACTCCATGCCTCAACTTCCTCTACCTATTTCTTTTGTAACCTCTGAGTGCCTGACCATGGCCACTTGTGTTCTAGCAGAAGTCTTTAGCCTTGCCATTTTTCTCTCGCCTGTTTCTGCCCTAGTGAACCTTGCATATACTGTGGAGCCTAACTTCAATTCATGATCACCTCCCTTAAGTCCATACTGGCTACAACTCATTTGTAGCCATAAGTATCATTTTCATCATTTCATAAACCCCTTAACCAAGAAGGATATAATATAACTTAACCATATTTTCTCAATTCCCATTGGTCACTTAAGGTCCTCTATAATCTACATTCTTTCCCTTATAAATGTATAAGATTGTACTTTTTTTATTTTAGGATAAGCTGGCTTGATTATAAACATTTCAGCCTCATTTTCTTTTCTCATTTCTCAGACTGTCATGGTTTTGGTTGACTTTGACTTGGTCCTTATCTCTTCATATTTATCTCTATCTTAATAATGAATCAGGATCACTTAATATGCAGTACTTAATTTTGTTAATTCTTCTCATTGATGCTTATAAATTTGTTTGGTCTTTACAATTAGATGACAGATTATATCTGGAATGAATTACATGTGTTCAAAGGGTATGGTTGGAATTTAAAACTGTTTATCAGCTATTAAGAGTACAGTATAGAGAAGGATTTTTTAGGCTGGAAGAGTAACATTACTGTAAGGGCCCAAGGCGGAAAGATGTAGAAGAATATGAGGGTTCTGAGGAAAAGCAATGAAATAATCACGTTAGAGTGGATTGCGTTACAGAGAAGTAGGTCAGTACAGGTGTTGGAGTGGAGGATGTTAGAATACCAAATAAATTAATGACTGTTTTGAAGATGCAGCAAAGGAGTATAACCTCCTACTTTACTTCTCCTTTCCTGTCTTTCAACTAGAATAACTTTGACAAACTCAACAAAAAGTATATTATATTACCGTGACAGTTTGACTTTGTAAACATTGGGTAGAGTGCCTTTTTAGTATATTTTGATGGATGGATTTTCCTTAGCAATGTAGGAAAAAAAGCACCAGGACTCAATTATAGATGCTAGGTTACTCCTCTTTGGGGTGAGACTCCATTTAGTTATCTGATCTTTATTTTGTCTATTATAACAGATATATTTCCTGAGATGAAATAAACTAATCTCTTGGTGTGATTTTCCACTGTGCTTGCTAGCAGAGGGGATTGAGAGGAAGTATATCCTGTTGTTTTATTCAAGGACAAGGTCATCTTGCCTTGGATTTGGACCAAGAAACCCTGGCAACAAATAATAGATCTTTTTACCCGTTAGAAGTGAAGAAATGTATTTAGAAACTTGCCAAGGCATTGCATGCTCTGCTTATATGTATAAGACAATGCTTTTTCCAGTTGTACCATAGGACATGTTAAAGTAAGATCTTTGCTTTTAGTCAAAATAAGTATACTTCATATCTTTGCTTTGAAATATTTTTAGTAATGATCCATTTTAAAAATTATCTGAGAATAAAATCAATTTAGATTAGTGTAAAAGAGAATGATCAATCTCAAAAAAGCAAATGCTCGAAACGTATCATTAGAAGTTCAGTTATTCTCCTTTAACATTTAACCCTACTTAGATCAGTAACCAGTCCCTCCCTTCCTCCCTCCCGCCTTCCCTCCCTTCCCTCCTTCCCTTCCTCTCTGCCTTCCCCCCTTCTCCCTTCCCCCTCCCTCCCTCCTTCCCTCCCTCCCTTCCTTCCTTCCTAAAATATTATATAAAATGCACCAAAGTAGGCCGGGCGCAGTGGCTCACACCTATAATCCCAGCACTTTGGGAGGCCGAGGCGGGTGGATCACAAGGTCAAGAGATCGAGACCTTCCTGGTCAACATGGTGAAACCCCGTCTCTACTAAAAATACAAAAATTAGCTGGGCGTGGTGGCGCACGCCTGTAGTCCCAGCTACTTGGGAGGCTGAGGCAGGAGAATCGCTTGAACCCAGGAGGCGGAGGTTGCAGTGAGCTGAGATCACGCCATTGCACTCCAGCCTGGGTAACAAGAGCGAAACTCCCGTCTCAAAAAAAAAAAAAAAACACCAAAGTAAATGCTCTGTAACTTTGGTCTTATAGGTATAAGTATTCCTTAAGCATAACCTGACATTT
>PVKP010015414.1:0-50453 GCA_004027715.1 Plecturocebus donacophilus
TTCAGATTGGGTCTCTGAGTGGACGTCCGGCTTGTTGGTGATGAAGTTTCTTCTGTTTCTTAGTTTTCCTTCGGGGGGCGCCCCTTCCCCACAGAGCTGGGCCTTCCCGGGTTCAGCTGTGCTTGTTCTCAGTCCTCAGTGCTTCCAATTGCTGTTCTCCTTGTGGGGATGGGACCGGCCGAGCCCGACTAAAAGGGCATCCTGTCCCGTACACTCCGCACCGAGAAGCACCGCACCAGCCAAAAGAGTCGCGCTGGTGACCCGTGTGGCTCCTTCGCCGGGAATCTCCCAGTCTGTGGGCATCAAAAATTCGTCTGCAATTGCAGCATCCACTTGCTCTCTGCGCTTTCACTGGGAGCTACAATCCTGAGCTGCTGCTACATCTTGGATCTCTCTCCTACTGACAGCTTTTTAAAATAATTTTTAACTTTTAAATTTACACTGATTAATGGTAGAAATCTTAGAAAGTTCAAAAAGGTATACAAAATGAAAACATTTTAAAGATCAGCTATCTTTAAATTATGAATAATTTAATATTTGGTATATTTTGTTTCAATCTTCTTGTATGCAGATACATTTTTTAAAAATACAAATGTGAAAATATGCAAAATAATTTTTAATTCCATTTTTCCACTTAATATTGCAATAGACATTTTATCCTATTAGTAAATAAATTCCAAAATACAATTTTAAATGAATGCATCCTAAGATAATCATATGGACCTACCAAAATATTTTTAATCTTTCTATCATTTTTTGGAGTTTAGTTTTTTTAGTGTTTTAGTATTATAAATCCTTCTGTAATTGAGCCCTTCATGTAATTATTTCTGTCTCTATTATTTCCCTAACAGAAAATCCTTGAAGTGAAATTCCTGCATCAAAGCATATAAATTTTAATATATATCATCTAAATACCTTTCAAAAATATTGAAACACTTTACATTTCCACTGTGAGTTTATAATTTCTATTCCTTGACCCCTTGTCCATACTACATTCTATCTTTTAGCATAGTCAATGTGGTAGATCAAAATGGCATCTCACAATGGTTTCATTTGCATTTCTTTATTAGAGAGGTTGAACCCCTCATGAAATTTTACTGTAGTAATAATATTCTGGAATTTTAATTTAAATTATAATGTAGTTTTGCCTATAACTGAATTGTGAGCAACAGTGCTATTTCTAATTTATTATTGCTTGAAGTTACATACAATAAAACATGCTGTGCTTAAATTATGTATTTTTTCATAGCTACATTTCATAAAATCTCCTAAACCAAATCTGAGTAAATTTCTTCTCTCTTCACTTGCTATTACTTTCAGATCTATAAAGATATGAAGAAAATTGTACTTCATAGGATTTTATATATTTTAGGTATTTTGAAAGCAATTAGTTTATCATAATACCTCAATTAAGACATAAATTATCCATTTATAAGACTGAGACTGCCAAATAAAAATTAAGATGCTTAGCAAATAATGAATTTGATTAAATGTTTTTTAAATTTTCTCAAAACTACAAAAAAAGTTTTTTATCAATGCCAAAGATTATAATTAAAATATCCCTCCATCTCAGATATCAAAGTTACAAAAATTCCAAAATTATGGGTGTGCATTCCCCCTCCAGAAGTGAAAGTTTTATGGGCCTCAATTATCAGTTGTCTTTTATGCTATCCCACTCAGAAATTTTTTTCAACTGCTGATAACACATTCCTCATTAAGATTCCTACTTCGAAGAATCGTTTCTCCAAAGAAGACATACAAATGGCCTACAGGAATATGCAAAGATGCTCAAGATCACTAATCATCGGAAATATGCAATTAAACCTACAAGGAGATATCAATTCATATCTGCTAGGATGGCTATTACAAAAAAAAAAAAAAACAAGTGCAGGCAACACTGGAAAAGCTGGAACCCTTATGCACTGTTGGTGGGAACTGAACAGCTATGGAAGCAGTATGGAGGTTCCACCCAAAATTATGAAAGGTACTACCATTTCATGTAGTAATCCCATTATCAGGTATTTATCCAAAATAATTCAAAGCTGAATCTCAAAAGAAGTATCTGTATTCCCATGTTCACTGCAGCACTATTCACAATAGCCAAAATATGGAATCAACCTAAGTGTCCATCAATAGATGAAAGGATAAGAAAAATGTAGTTATATACATATTGTAGAATTATTATTCAGCTTTTAAAAAGAAGGGAATCCTGCCGGGCGCGGTAGCTCACACCTGTAATCCCAGCACTTTGGAAGGCCGAGGTGGGCGGACCACGAGGTCAAGAGATTGAGACCATACTGGCCAAAATGGTGAAACCCCATCTCTACTAAAAATACAAAAATTAGCTGGGCGTGGTGGTGTACACCTGTAGTCCCAGCTACTCAAGAGGCTGAGGGGAAAGAATCACGTGAACCCAGGAGGCAGAGGTTGCAGTGAGCCGAGATTGCACCACTGCACACTCCAGCCTGGCGACAGAGTGAGACTCCTTTTCAAAAAAAGAAAAATAAAAAAAGGGAATCCCTGCCATATAGATGGAAAAAGGGGGGAATCCTGCCAGCACAGATAAACCTGGAAAACACTATGCTACGTAAAATAGGCAAGTCACAGAAGTGCAAATACTGCGTGAATTCCGCTTGCATCAAGTATCTAAAATAGTTTAATTCATAAAGGCAAAAAGGGAATGGTGGTGGCCAGGAGCTTGGGAGAGGGCAAAATGGGAAGTTGCTGTCCAACTGGTATAACGTTTCAGTTAAGCAACATAATAAGTTTTAAAATTCACGTAAGAGAAAATATTATAAAAACAGAATGCCTCATTTAACCTGCTTTATGAATGTTCACTCACATAGATCATTATATATAAAAAGGTTCACTGTAACTAAATAATTTCTACAATTTCACTGGCATGTACTCCACTTCCCTTGCTGCATGTCTCTATTACAGCTGTTCCTGCAAGGTACTATAACCCATTCTTCATTCATTCGTGTACTTCATTACATTCCAAAACACTCAACTATTTCTTCTGTGGAACTTGGCACAGAGCATATAATACAATAATAATATACAATATATTAATAAATATGTAGAGAAATTTAGCTCACAAATATGTTAATTCTGTATGAAAAGGAAAAAATATTTTTAACTATTTTCAAAAATAAGTTAGAGGCTAGAAAGTAATCTTATGGTAACTCGATAATTTAAATGTCATCTTCAAATCCTATGGTTTGGCCAAAATAAATGCAGAAGTCGAAAGAGAGAGAGCCATAAATTGCTTAAGGTCAGAAATGGAAGCTGAAAACGTAGAGTATATAATACAAGAAATTCTTAATTCTCCAGATTTCTATGTATCAAAAAGCTCCTGGTTTCAGTGTGGAAATCAGGGTTTTAACTACATACCTGAATTACCTGTATGGGGAAAGAGGTAAATACAGTGGATATATAATATGTATGAATACCTATGCGAGTAAAACATTATAAAGCAGCATAACCACCTCCATTTCACCATCTTTTCATCATTAAGCTAAAAAATATTTTTTAAAAACCCACATGACTTCTCAGTCATAATAGAACTAATGAAACTACAAAGATCCAATCTTACTCAGAGAACTTGTATGATTTTTAAAATTAGCACCATTAGAACTGCTCTCTCAGAGCATTCTCCTATAAGCTCTTAAAAGTTATTTTGAAAGTTGTCACTACAGCTGGGGTTCTTTTCCACCCAGTGGCAGGTTACAAGAAAATATAAAGATGTTTCAAAACTGGATATAATTCAGGAAAAATTATTTAAATAATATGACTGCAATTATGACATATTACAATGAAATACATGGCAGGCAGAAATAAATAGAAGCCCACAGAATGATACTTAGAAATGCATTTACATGATTACCCCATTTTCCCCAGTAGGAAAGCAACTATCCCTTCTTGCTTTTTATTGGTACAAAGATTATTTCAGAGCCCACAAATTCTAAAAGCATTACAAAGTTTGAAGAATATAAAATAAATGGCAATTATAAAAAGTAAGGGTTTATATTTCATAAGCCCCAATACAGCAAGGCTTAGAATTAGTTATAATAACGAGAGGTGTGTTATGTCTTAGAGTAGGTAACAGCTGGATACTGTGTAGAATAAATGTTCATGCCCATGAGTGGGATGTTCATAACACTGAAGGGCAAGAGAGAGATGTATAGCTTGGGAAGTGATGTGGATAATTACTTGTCATTAAACAGCAGAGTAATTGCTGCAGCAAATTCCCACGTATCTATTCCACATGAAACTTCAACGTGTCCTTGGACTTACTAAACACACATAGTTGTCTCAGATAATCTTCGCAAAAGGACAGCAGTCTATGACGCATCACACTTTAAAAGATCATTATTACTTAGTTTCACAAAAAAAACACTGGGGCTCTAAGCATTAATAACAGAAAGACAAAAAGCCATTGATTTTTACATTAGTAAGACCTTGGTAAGACCTCAGAATCTACTTTTTCCTAACCTGCTCAGACTAGGTGTCTGATAAAGCCTACAATAATTTAAAATACCTTCTCAATTTTTGAAAAGCTTTCATGTACCATCCTGTTATTCAGGATTTAAATTCATAATTAGCCAAGATAGGAAACATTTAAGTTGCTGCAGGATGTTGGGTCTACCAAGAATGCAATAGAGAGGATTCTAGGCAGCCGAAGCTGTGGCAGAGGTATCAATTTGAAAGTACCAAAATGTCCTGGAAAGAAACAGAAAGAGGAAGAGGAAAAGGAAGAGAAGGAGAATTAAAACTATACAAAACTCAGTATCTCAACATAACTGAAAAACAAGGAAACTCAAACTTCAAAGTACTTGTGAATATAAATATAAACATCACCACCTACCTACCTCTCTCATGTGCTCCTGCCAATAGCCTTCATGGAGACCAAGAGCAGTTCAGGAGGAACTATACAGAAGCGAGCAGAGAGGAGTTAAGGGCAGGTTGAACCATGATTTAAAACCACTGGTAGAAAGAGAAACTCAGCCCTCGGCCCTATATATACTGAAAAGTGAACAGTTAGCTCAGAACACTGACAACAGAGAAGAGACTTGAAAGGCACATGGGATATGACAAAGCAAAGATGTCACTTTGGAGAGAAAAGAGAGCTAAAACAAAGGAGTGGTTTCTTTGGAAACTACACATTAGAGAGAGGAAAAGGGGAGAACATTTCAAATTATAAAACAGAAGAAAATTTTTAAATTGAAGAGCATATGCCATTTGAAAGCCATGCCATTCAATATAGAAACAATACTTTGCTTACAATGACAGGAGAGGGTGCTCTTGAATTAGAAATGTTACACCATCCCACATACAGATAACAAAAAAGAAAACACAAAAAGAAAATTGAAAATAAGGGCCCAAACAATTCAGGTGACAAAAAATTCCACCCTTTCATACAAACAAATGGCAAGACAGTAGCCAAGACAGAAGAAAACCACAACACTCAAAACTAATAAATATCTATAAATTCTGCAATTAGAAAATTTGAAAAAACAACCCTGAAATAAGAATTTAAAATGAAGTAGAGAAATGAATGACTAGAAAATTTTAAAAGGAAAAAATAAAACGATTGAACACAAAAATAAAACAGAAGAAAAATATAAAATCACGTCAGAAATAGAAAGTAAATTACAAGATCCTCAAGGAAAAACATATTTGAAAGAAAATGCAGTAAGAGATACTGGAAAAATAGCAGAAAATCAACTGAATAAAATGAAATAGAGAAAAAAGTAAAAAAGGTCAAAGAGAAAGTGGTTGAAATGGAAGACAGGAAAAAGAAGATCCAATGTATATATAAATGGAATTTCTGAAGAAGACTTTTTAAAATAGAATATGACTAATAATGAAGCTCTAACCAATAAAGTATTCAAACACAAACAACCAGAACTTATATACTGAAAGGGCCTCCTAATCGAAGGAAAAACAAAAAATACCTTGCAACAATCAACTCAGAGGCATATTACAGTAAAACTGGTAGGCATTTAAGACAAACGAAAAATTCTCAGGGTATCCAGGCAAATGAATTCAAACAATATGCACAAGTAAAAGAATTAGATTGGCAATAGATTTATCCAAAATAAGATTCATAGCCAACAAGAGGTTACTATCCAAAACACACATGAAGCTCAAACAACTCAATAACAAGAAAATTAAAAATACAATTTAAAAATGGTTAGGATATCTGAATAAAAATTTCTCAAAAGAAGACACACAAATGTCCAGCAAACATAAGAAAAAATGTTCAACAGCACTAATCATTAGAGAAATGCAAATTAAAAACCTATCCTCTTATACCTACCAGAAAGGTTATTACCAAAGAGACAAAAGTTAACACCATCCTTTTTCACTGGTGGTGCAAATGTATATTAGTACATCGATTATGAAAAATTCTATGGCAGTTCCTCAAAAAACTAAAAACAGAATTAGCATATGATCCATCAATCCCACTTCTGGGTATTTACCTAAAAGATTTGAAATCAGTTTGCTGAAGAAATATTTGCACTCTGTGTTTATTGCAGCACTATTAACAATAGCTGAGTTATGGAATCAACCTAATTGCCCATCAACGGATGAATGGATAAGGAAAATGTGGTAAATATACACAATGAAATACTCTTCAGCCTTTAAAAAGAAGGATTATCTCATCTGCAGCAGCATGTATGAAAATGGAGAACATAATCCTAAGTGAAATAAACAAGGCAAAGACAAGTATTACATTTTCTCATATGTGATAGCTACAATAATCTAAGTCACAGAAGTAGAGAGTAGGATGGTAGTTAAAGAAGCTGGGGCAGGAAAGAATGGGAAAATGATAATCAAACAGTATAAAATCTCAGATAAGAGAAATATGCCTTTTTTTAGTTCTATTCCACAGCATGATGATTGTAGTTAATAACAGAGTACTGTACATCTTAAAATTGCTAACAGGATGACTTTCAAATGTTCTCACCACAGAAAATATTAGGTATTTGAGGTGATTAATACATTATTAACTAGTTTGATTTATGTATTCCACATTGTATTCATGGATCACATATCACTTTATACTCCATAAATTTGTATAATTATAAATTATCAATTTACAATTTTTAAAAAGATTCAAAGCAAGATACCAACGAAGCAGCATTTTCCTAAGGCCCCTGGAATAAAGGGAAATTCAAGGATTTGTATACAGCCAAGCTGCCTTCAAGTATCAAAGCTATAGAAAAAGTTTTTAACATGCAAGTATTCAAGGAATTCTGTATCCATGAGTTCTTAAATAATATATTAGAAGTTGAACTTAACCCAACTAGTTATTAACTGGGAAAGTTAAGCAAAAAAACTAATAGTATACATTTATATATTTACTTGTAGGTTTAAGACACATAGAAAAATACATTATATGCTCTATATTATATATTATGTGATAACTTCTCTCTTAAAGTAAAAATAATGCTGCAAAAACAGTAAAACAAAAAGGCTGTTGTATAGGCATGAGGTAGGAACTAAAGAATATCAATAACAGCTGAATAACCAGACATTTAAAGGTTATAATATTTAGGTGGGGAATAAGGATGTTAGTTAAGAAATAGGTACAAACATGACCTTTAGACCAAAATAAAACCTTCCTAGAAAAAAAACTTCAAAAATATAATAGTAAAAAAAGGTTACTAGATAAACCCAGCAAATATAATATAGTATGCATAATAATTATGACATGAAATATGACAAAATTAAGACCAGAACATCAATCTTTTCAATAATTGTGCATGCACTTAACCTATCAACTCAAAGAAAAACATCTTGTCTGCTTCACAAAGCAGAACCTAACTATATACTATATACACAAGGAATACACATAAAAGAAAATGAATGCAGATAGCCTAAATATAAAAGATGAGCCAAAAAAAAAAAAATCAGAAAAACACAAACAACATGTAAGCAGGGGTAGTAGTATCATACAAAATCAAATGCAAGCCAAAAAGCGTTAAATGTAACAAAAGAGGACACATTTTAATGCCAAAATCACAATAACGACAAATTAAATATAAATATCTATGCACCAAATAATACAGTGCCTTTTTGTAAAATAAAAACTATAAGAGGTGCTAGAAGACACAAAGAGAATACTAATGAGATTTTAACATACTACTTAGAACAGGGCAGATCAACTAAACAAGTAAAATTAAAATTTAAAAAGACCTACAAATAAGGTAGATTTTATGAATATATGTCAAACTTTACACCCTAAAAATAAACTTTTCTGTCAAATATATGTGGAGCATCACAAAAACTGATCATATATTAGGCGATAAGGAAAACATCAGTACATTCTATAAAATAGAAATACTATAAGAAATATTTTCTAACCAAAAATAAAATAAAACTAGAAATTAAGCACTTTTTAAAAAAATCTCCTTGTGATGGTTAATATTGTCAACTTGATTGGATTGAATGAATTCAGTCTACTACTTCACAGTGGAGATAAGTTATGTCTGGAACACAGGAGATCCCTTAGGGCATCTCTTAGTATTACCATGCCCTGTGATTAAGGTCTACGGGAGACTACAACAGCCCAACCCAATCAGAACTACAAATAGCCCAGACCCTTCAGGAATGAAGGTTTGTGTCACTCCATCAGGAAAAAAGCCACCACTTGCCGCGGCACTTGCTGAAGGCAAAAGGAATACAGAATGGGTAACAGAAGGTAGTTATCAATACCAGCTATGACCACGTGACCACTTGCACAAATGAGGACTGTAATTGTCATGAGTATTTCCTCCTTCTTTTGTTAAGAACGTGTTTGTGCATGTACATATTTGTACTAAAAAAAATCTTCATTTTTTTTTTTCCTTTAAATGTGACATGAGATTCACAGACTTCCTATCAGCATCTAAGTGTTGTTAACCTTACGTAGCAGCATTTGGGTTGGGGACTGGTGCATTTCTGGTTGTACGAAGGACAGTTGTATTATGTTAGACAAAGTTATGACCTTATTGTTGTCTATATTTGAAGACTATTTATGATTTCAGATGTGTATGGGTTGAAGTTGACAAGGAGTGGACTTGTGATGGTTAATACTGAGTGTTAGCTACATTGTATTGAAGGATGCAAAGTATTGTTCCTAGGTGTGTCTGTGAGGGTGATGCCAAAGGAGATTAACATTTGAGTCAGTGGACTGGGAAAGGCAGACCCACCCTCAATCTGGATGGGTACCATCTAATCAACTGCCAGTGTGGCCAGAATAAAAGCAGGCAGAAGAATATGGAAAGACTAGATTGGCTCAGTCTCCCAGACTGTATCTTTCTCCAGTGCTGGGTGCTTCCTGCCCTCGAACATTGGAATCCAAATTCTTCACCTTGGGACTCAGAGTGGCTTCCTTGCTCCTCAGCTTGCAGAAAGCCTACTGTGGGACCTCACCTTGTGATCATGAGAGTCAATACTCCTTAATAAACTTCGCTTTATATATACATCCGTCCTATTAGTTCCGTTCCTCTAGAAAACCCCTAACTGATATTCTCTTCGACCTGCATATCTTCATTTAGAAAAAACCTTTTCTTAAACTACTCTTAGGTGAAAGGGTACATACAAGCTAAAAGTAAAAAATATATTTTAAAAAATTATAAACATACTACATATCAAAATATATTTTCTATTGATATAAAATATGCATATATAATTTACCATTTTAAGGTGTACAGTTTGGTGGTAATAAATACATACATATATAGATAGATAGATATAGATATAGATATAGATATAGATATAGATATACAGATATAATTTCTCCCCTTCATCTCCTGCTTCCCTCTTCCACTTTCTAGCCTTTGGTAACTACAAGTCTCCTCTCTATCTTCATGATATTCACTTTTTTTTAGCTCCCCCATGAATGAGAACATATTATATTTGTCTTTCTATGCTTGGCTTATTTCACTTAACAAAACGGCCTTCTGTTCATCCATGCTGCTATGCATGACAGGATTTCATTATTTTTTATGGCTGAATAATATTCCACTGGGTATATATACCACATTTTCTTTATACATTCATCTGTTGATTGGCACATAGGTTGATAAAATATTTTTAAAGCCATGATCAGAGAAAAATTCATAACCATAACATTTCTATCAATGAAATTTTAGAAATAAAAAATAAATGAATTAAATTCCCAGCTCATAAAGGCATTTAGAGTAATAAGTTAATTTGTATTACATGGCATTTCATACACAGATGACTAAAGAAATAGTGCCAATGTATGCTCTAGGTTCTCATCATTTTTTTGACTTGTCCCTGACAGTGCAAAAGACTTTCAGGAAATTTAGCTCCCTAGAGATTTATGGCACTGATTGCCCAAGTATGTAAGATAATACCAGACTACTGAATTTATTATTTTTTTAATCCTTCACTTTTATTTCTTCCATTGCCCTCACTATTCCTATCATATGTCAGTATACAGGAAAAAAAAAAAACAGTAAAGAAAGGTTGATTTGGGGTAATAACAGTCAGGTAACAATGGAATTCAGAAATCTGAGACCCTTCTTTCTTGAGGCATATCACTTTTATACTGTTAATCATCCCATAGAGCGCTGTAACAAGAAGCTTTCATTGGTCTTTAACCCTGTAACAGGAGCAGTTTATAGGCCAAGTCCCATGAGCTCAGCTGAGATTCATACTCACCAATGCTCTTCTAGAATCTAAACCTTAACAATGGCACAAAAAGCAGAGGAGACAGGAAAAGAGACATAAAAAACCTTTTTTTACAGAAAAGATACAAACTAGAGCTAGGTTTCAGCCTCCTTCACCTTCTCTTTAAAACAGATCTTACATATTTAAAACCATACTTGATGAAATGGATGCATCCCTTTACATAATAACAGATATGAGGATGAGTATCAAATATTTATTATTATAAGCCTGGAGAGTCCCAAAAAAGTCAGCCAGACAATATGAAATGTAAAATGTCTAAAGAGTAGAAATATAACAAAGCTAAATGGCAAATCAAATGGACAAGGAGGAAAGATCTACAGCACAAAAATGAATGGTTAATATTTACTATATACAATAACTCAAAATAAAAATAGGTAACAGTTATCAACATGAAATTTACAGGTGAAATAAATGTAAGAACATGAAGCGATATCCAAGAGCACTAATAACTTAATACAAGAAAGTTTATTGAAATGTTTATAGCAGCAATAAGTAGAAAGAGCCTAAATGTCCATCAATAAGAAAATTATTAGAGAGACTAGGAAATACATATACCAAAGAACACAACAGGACAGTTTAAAAGAATGAGTTTGAGCTACACAAACAGTATGGAAAGTTATCTAACATTTATTGTGACATGATGACATTTATTGTAAATTGTTTAAAGGTATACAATAATATGCACAATTTGATACCTCTTATAAACAGCAGAAAAGCATATATTTCTACATGTATGTACATAATTTCATGGAACTATACAGGAATAAAGCTATCTGGTACAATATACAGCAAATGAATAATATTACCTATGGGGTAGGAATCGTGATTGGCTAAAAAGGATAAAGAGGTTCTTGTACTTTGTACATCAATATACGCTTACTTGATATTTAAATTTTTTTGACAAAAAAATGGTTTCAAGTATACTTAATCTCATCTTAAGTTTTTGTTGTTATTTGTTTGTTCTGCGACAGGATCTCACTGAGTCACCCAGGCTGGAGTGCAGTGGCTCACTGCAGCCTCAACCTCAAGCTCAAGAAATCCTCCTTCCTCAGCCCCCAAGTAGCTGGTACTACAGGCGTGTGCCACAATGCCTGGCTAATTTTTTTCTTTTAAGTTTTTTGTAGGGACAGAGACCCACGATGTTGCCCATGCTGGTCTTGAACTCCTGAGCTCAAAAATTCCACCTGCCTCTGCCTCCCACAGGTGTGAGCTACCAGATCAGGCCTTATTTTAAAGTGAATGGGAGATAAAGTAGTAAATATATTATGTGTTTAAAATGTTTTAGATACTTTTAATTATGGTACTTCTCAACCTAACTTGTAGTCTCAATCATATTTTTATATTTTTTATCTATCTTTGATTTGGGGTGGATTTCTCAATACTATCTTTCAGCTTAAAAATTCTAGCAGTAAATTTTTTAGAGTTTATCTTGTCTACAGTAGTGTTTTAATTTCAATTACAACATTTTTCAATTCTACAGTTTCTGATCTGATAAGTTCTTTTTCCTTTTTTCTTTTTTTAAATTATACTTTAAGTTCTGGGGTACATGTGCAGAATGTGCAGGTTTGTTACATAGGTACCATGGTGATATGCTGCACCTATCAACCCCCATCATCTACATTAGGTATTTCTCCTAATGTTATCCCCCCCTCCCCAACCCCTCACCCCTGACAGGCCCCTGTGTGTGATATTCCCCTCCCTGTGTCCATGCATTCTTGATAAGTTCTTTTTCATATCCATACATTCATATTTCATTCTGCCTATTTTGTTATATAATTTCTTGCTCTTTCTCAATGAAAATTATCTCTTCACTTATCTTTATAATAAAGCATACTTATTATATAGTATTAATGGGATCTTTGTATTAAATTAATTTTATCTAAAATGAATTCATGTTTACATTATTGATAGATCAAGTTGCCTTTCTCAGAGTAGATTTTTTCTTTTCTTTTCTTTTTTAGGGTTTTGGTACGCAGTCTTATTTATAGTGGATAAGTTAAAGTGGTTTAACAGAAACTAGTCTTGATAAGGTAAACCAAATAATTGCCAATAGTGCCAAACTCAGATTCATAAGCATCATATATATTTAATGTTAGTTATTCCAATCTTTTCTCAACTCCAACTTTAAATTTTAATCGTTAATGAAAAGCAAGGCTGCACTGTTATTATTTAAGTTTGAATATTAAGCCTTCAGAAATTCTGCAGCACTTTCTTAGTTCAGTAAGATTTCTATATTTTAGGATAAAAATTCTAGCTAATACCAAACACCCACAGCGGTCAGTTAAACAAAATGTCAGGGTTTTCTTTTTTTAAAAAAAGCAGAGAATTATGAAAATACATTAAATAGTTCATTTTAACTTAGAAACATAAATAGATACTGATTTGCCTGTCTTTTAAAGTCATTTGAAGATATAAAAATTATTTAGGAATAGTCAATAACAGAAACTATACTATAATCGTCCTCTATTAATTTTTTTCTATCTTCCATGGCTCCTAGCACATGCTTTGCACTGTCTAAATGAAGGCATTATTTAAATTATTTGGATAGAATGATGGATGGATGGATGGATGGATGGATGGATGGGCAGATGAATGGATAGATGCATGGGCAGGTAGGTGGACAAATAAATGAATCAACCATTCAACAGGAAGAACCAAGTCTGACCTCAAATTAGTTAAACCTAGAGTGTCTTAGTTACACAAGGTAAACAGAGAAATGGAAAAACTAAGTACCATACATTCAGGAGTAGATTTTCATTTTTTTTCATCAACATTAGCAGAAGCAAAAGCAGCAACAGCATCAACAAACATTCATTAAAAATCTGTCATGTGAAGGCCTCTATGAGGTTTGCTAGAGACACAAAGAAATAAAAGGGACTGCCTCTGCACATAATCCAGTTGGAGAGTGAAAACACACGTGAAAGGATATATTACAATTCAGGGCAACTTGCGCTGGGTGGCAAGTAGGTGAGACAGAGAACAGAGTGAGACAAAGGAAGACAGGAAGGGCAGAAGCACTTCATGGCGGAAGCAGGACCTCGGTACAATAGTACAGAAGAGAACGCTCTGCAATCAAATGCACAGTGGCAGAGATGATAGCTGTAGGGCAAAGATGAGATCAGTTTAGCAGAGAAGAGCATTTGTAGGAAAGATGTTTGGAAGTTATGTGTGATTAAAGAATAGATGCAAACTGTGAAGGAAAGAAATGCTATTGCTATTTTATTTCTTCTTAACACATCTCCCCCCTTCCCTGCCGCTTTTTTTTTTTTTTTTTTTTTGCGGTGAATCCCAGTATTTTAGATAAGAATATAAAACTAAAGTTCAACCATCTATCCCCACCCTTGTCATTCTAGTTATAGTAAATTATTATTGCATAAATGGGGACTAGGTATTCTCAATAATTTAAGTTACATTGGTAAAAATAATTAATGGATATGTCATCAATCAAATAATCATATATAATAAGTATATTTAATAGTAAAAGTTTATGAGAAATTAATTGTCTTTACTTACTTGGAAGTCATTTTAGGATCTTATAGCACACATGAAGGAAAGAAAAATTGTTGATCATTATCTAGCATCATTTAACCAGACAATGTAGTATATCTGTGAATATAGTGGAATATTCACAGATATACTACATTCCACTAATACTTACTATATATTCTGTAATGTATTATTATCTTGTGAATAAAGAAATCTAGGTTTGTAATTCTTAGCCACTAACGAGAAAGAACTAGCATTAGAAAGAACTAGAAGGAATTCCACATTCTTGTCCCTTTGCCCCAATATTGCATGCATGTGCAAATGCTTAAGAAAGATTTGTAGTTGGCAACAAGTTTTACCAAGAATAAATTCTGTCAATGTAACTATTTACCCTGGGTGCCAAGAATATTGTCCCAGGAGTCAATGACTACCTTTTTTCTTGATCCCAGTACATTACAAGTGAGCTCCTCTGGATTTTATTTGTACAAACGATTCTTCCTTCAAACTAAATTACTGTAAAAACACTTACCACAAAGGAAATTGCTAACAAAATCATTATCTACCTCAGTACAAACTAATGTTATTACTTTCAGGAAACAGAAGCAACTGAATTATATAATGGAAATATTAGTTTAAAAGGTCACTGGATGTCAGAATGTATCATTTTGCGGAAGTCTCTTGAGACTATTCATCAGAAATTATAATGCTTAGAACACCAAGTTCAATGCCATGATTCAGCAGATCTCTCTCTTCCATGGTTCATTTGGCACCAGTCATGAAGCTCAGTAAAGGGAAGATGGTTATTCTCTCTAAAAAGAGAGAGTATTTCTCTCTGAAATAATTCCTTCCGGTTGCAATGAAGAAGAAGAAGAAAAAGAAACACACAGAGGCCCAAGTAAGTGTTTCTTTATTAATATATAGCTAATACCTAAATTAATATATAGAACATCCACCTTGACATTAACTCTAGGAAGAACCAGCTTAGCCTTACACGGCATTTTATAGATGAAGCAACTAAGGTGCAGTGAATTAAAGTGTTTACCCAATCAAAACTGCAGAAAGAGCGACTGAAAAAACTGGAAGTAAAGAGGAGTAATTAAACAGACTACACCACTCCACTCAACTAGATAAAAGCTATTCAGTACAAATGAACATGAAACAAGTGATACTTTCATTCCTCTATTTCATTTAAAGACTTCAATTCAACTTTTTATTCTGGACGTATACTTGCCTATTAAAAGAATTTCGGTGAAAATTGAGTAATTAACCTTCTGTAATATATCAAAATACCTTCCAAACACCATACTAAAAGGAACTGACACTAAAATAGCATTCAAAAAACATATCAAATCAGGATGCTATGTTCTAAAACACATGTTAAGAACTGCACATCGCCTCCCAGAGTGTTAGTTGGGATTCTCAGGCGATTATAACTGTCAAAGAAATATCAATTCTTTGTAGATCACTGATACTACCATTCTATATTCAGAATACTCTAGAAACAAGTCATTGTAACATATTCAGCATAATCAAGAAACTCTAGTACATGGGGAAAACAGAAAAAAAGTTATTGGGTATCAAATGAACTGAAATCTGGAAGTTTCCTTTTCCTGACTTCAAGTACAAGAGTAACTTTTTTGTAGTATACACAGGGCAAAAAGAATTGTTACTATTGGGCAACAAATACATCTACAGTAACTCAACATGATCCCTGAATATTTGCAATTTCTTTTTTCTGTTACAGACTTCTTTGTACTTCAAAGAGATGACAGGTTGATAATATATCCATTCAACTTTTTCCTATGTCAAAAGGAAAAGCTGGGATAAATTGAAAAATATAATAGGTGTTATTCTAGTTGTTCTTAAAAAACAAAATATTTATATCCTATTTAGATTTTTTAAAAATTAAGACTGTGTATGTTTTCAGCCAGTATGATACCTATTTCCTTAGAACACATCTCTAATGTCCACCATATTTTCAAATGTAGAACATAATAGAACCACTTTAGAGAATTCTTTAGCTATAACTCCTAGAGCGGAACATGTACATATCCTAGGTCCCAGAAACTTCACTCCTAGATATATAAGCAAGAGAAATTCACAAACGTACAGGAAAGTTCAAGCATTTGGAGCGGCCAAAAACTGGAAACAACCCAAATGCCTATTAACAAGAGGATGGAAACATAAATTGTAGAACAGACTTACAAAGGAACACTACATAGCAAAAAGACATTGAACTTCTGTTACACATAGCAGGAATGAATCTCACCTATATAATGATGAGTGAAAGAAGTCAGACACAAAAGAGTACTTACTATAAGTATGCTTTTGATTAATACACACTTTTGGCAAATCTAGCCAATGGAGATAAAAGTCATCTGGGTAAAGACAGGAAGGTCACAGGAGGGAGGGAATGTTATTTATCGATATTGATTAATATGATAATACATGGACAAATAGTTTGGAAAAGTTCATCAAGCTATACTTTTAAGATGTGTGCACATTTCTGTTTGCATGATATACTTCAATTTTTAATTTTCACCCAAAACATTAAGTATATCTTAGAATTTTTCAAAGATTACATCCTGGAGCAATGAATTCAGCAGAGCAACACTGAGAATAATTGGATTCTAGTAATAATTCTTCTACTAATAAGCTCTGTAATCTTTAACATAATGTAACCTCTTGTTGCATTGATCCTTTCACCACCATGTAATGTCCCTCTTTGTTTCTTATGTTCTTTGTTGTTTTAAAGTCTGTTTTATCAGAGACGAAAATTGCAGCTTCTGGTAATGCTAGCTGGCTGTTTTGCCCATTAGTTGATGTAGATTCTTCATTATGGTGATGCTCTTTACCTTTTGGTATGCTTTTGGAATGGCTGATACTGGTTGTTCCCATCCATGTGTAGTGCTTCTTTCAGAAGCTCTTGTAAAGCAGGCCTGGTGGTGATGTAATCTCTGAGTACTTGTTTGTTCGCAAAAAATTTTATTTTTCCTTCACTTATGAAGCTTAGTTTGGCTGGATATGAAATTCTAGGTTGAAAGTAACCTCTAAGTGATAATTCTAGTCACCAATAAATTGCACAGAAAAGTTCTCAAAATATTAAATCAATTTTATTAATTTAACGAATATTTACTGTGAGCCTACTATGTAAAGGATACTGTTTTAAGCACCTGTCTCTTGCATGCTAATGGAGAGAAATGGAAAATATGCAGCAGACATAATGAATAAATATATGAATAAATTATGTAAACTGCAATCAATGTTTAAAAAACATAGTTACATACATGTAAGTATGTATGTATGTGTATACATAAATCAAGTGAGATTTCCAATCCAGCCAGAACACACCTAAACACATATAAATACAGAAAGGAAACTAGACTGAATAACTATGTCATTATGATCTAAAGTGAAACCATTCCCATGGTTAATGCTCCTGCACAAATCTTCATAAATAATAAGCTTTGATAACATATGAAATATTTAAGCATATCCTTGAAATGACAGAGGATAGAGCTGGAACCAAAAAGGCAGATTTTTCACAGGAAAAATTAGTTCAATATTGTTACGGTTTGAATGTATCTTCCAAAAAGCAAGTTTTGGAAACTTAATCCCAATGCAACAATGTTGAAAGGTGAGGTCTAATGGGAGGTCACTGATTACAAAAGAGTTTGAGGCTGTATCTTTGATCTCTCACCCTCTTTTGGCTTCTTTTTGCTCTTTCACCACGAGACAAGGCAGCAAGATGGTCCTCACCAGATGCCAGCCTCTCAATCTTGGACTTCCCAGACTCTAGAACTGTGAGTCAATAAATTTCTATTCACTATAAATTACCCAGTCTTGGGTAGGCTGTTATAGCAGCACAAAACAGACCAAGACAGGTATTTAAGAAAGAACTTTAAGTAACCAAAATATTTTAAAAGACAATATTAAAAGAGATTTGATACTGGGTTGTAGAGGAGAAATAACTTTTATATTTGGGAGAAAGGTTAGATTTGACTTATAGAAAATTTCTAGAATTTAAATTTGTCAATTGGGAATTTTTTAAATATACTAAAAATTATATTTTTTAAAATATTTATTGCATATATGTAACAATAAAAAGAATAAAGGTCATACACAATCTTCCATTGGTAATGAACTAACATATGAATTTCTCTGTGTTATCTTACTGATTTTAAAAAATACTATAATTATGCAAATATATTTATATATAATTTTCTATTCCTTTTTCACTGAGCCTTCTGTCTAGTAAGTATTTTAAATATGTCAACTTTCACTGCAATTCTAGCTAGCTTAAAATTTTTGTAACAGTGGGGCTGGGCACAATGGCTCATTCCTGTAATCCCAGCACTTTAGGAGGCTGAGGCAGGCAGATAGCAAGGTCAAGGTGGTGAAACCCTGTCTCTACTAAAAATACAAAAATTAGCTTGGCGTGGTGGCGTGTGCCTGTAGTCTCACCTACTCGGGAGGCTGAGGCAGGAGAATCCCTAGAACCGGAGCCTGCAGTGAACCAAGATCATGCAATTGCACCACTGCACTCTAGCCTGGTGACAGAGTGAGGCTCTGTCTCAAAAAAAATTAAAAAGTAGCAGTAAGTATTCACTATTTCAAAGAGAAAATGATATACATATCTCTAAAAAGATATATGATTTCTTTTAAATTTAACACCCTTCTAACATAAAAGTTATACAAAACCACAGCAAACTACCAAAATAAACCATGTATATGATAAATTCAAATCGCCTAAAAATTTAAATAACAGAATAAAATAGCAATAAGACTCAGTAAGGACCTGTTTATACCATTCCTTGGTGGTTTCAAATAGTCTCATTGATTAAACCTAGCCAAGCTGAAAATTCTTGCAACTACCTATTATACATATGAGACTTTTGCAGAATATTATCAACAAATATTTATTGAGTGGTTGTATCCCTTCCCAATCTATTATTCACACTACAATTACAAGGGTCTTTGTTAAATGTTAATTGTATCAAGTCATGCCTCTTCTAAAAATCATAAATGGCTCCGTTTACCACAACATTATATCCACGTTCTTAAAATGGCTCGTAGAGTATTATAACATGCCTTTCTCACTTTTGTAACTTTTCCTTTCCCCAGTCTCTCTGAACTAAACTCAACTATAGGGATCCAACTTCACCTCCTCTGAGCTTTTCAGATTCTGGCTCTAATCACAAGCTATCTATCACCTCTGCCTAGCACACTATGTCCTATCCTTTCTTTCTAACTTCTACTCAGCCTTCAATATGCAGCTGAGACATGATGTTCACCCAGAATCCTTTCCTGGCTCCCTGAACATCCAGTGCTTCGCTCCTTCAGCAACCACATAGTGCATAATGTCCTGTCTTCTCCACTATCAGCAAAACAGGGACCATTTCTCTGTGTCCCTGTCCTATATACAATGACAATTAATGAACTCAGTATCTTTTTGATACATGAGTGAATGAATATAAATGCTAACACCATGCTGAGTCCTTGAGAAATAACATAGAATAAAAATGTATTTCCTGCACAGAGAATTTGATGGTCTAGGCATTCATTTAAACTGGAAAAGGCAGGGTGGAATAGAAGGTGACACTGTGGTCACCATAACCACTTCAAGCTTTACTTCCCTCTTCTGTAAAGAGGGGAATCTTCATAACCTCATTTTGTGGTATAACCATCATTTACTGATCAAAGCAGAACACTGATTGTGGTCCTTGTTTCTTCTCCCTCCCTGAAATATTACTACCAATACAACCCAAAAAGCCTAGGTATGAACCTCCAAAGATATTTCAGTCTGACTACTAATCTCTCCAAACATACCTCCTACAGCTTTGTCCTAGTAAGCCTCCAGCCACACGGCCTCCTCCAGATCTTGCAACATGTCAAGCTTTTTCCACCTCACAACCTTCATACATGCTGTTCATTCTGGCTAGCACCCTCTTCCCTTCACTTTGTGTATGGCTACTTCTTTCCTTCCTTCAGTTTCAATGTAATAGCTCTTGAAATAGACTTTCCATGGACACCATATCTAAACTGAACTCTCAATATGTATTCCTGTTTTTCTCTATTACCATTCACTGGCCTTTCCTTCTTTGTTTTTCAGCATATTCCCAAAAGATAGAGCCATTTCTGGCATACAGTAGAGACGCTAAACATGTTTTAGGAAGGAAGCACAAAAGGCAGGGAAGCCGTCTATAAGTATAATATATGCAGACTATTTTGATGTGAACACAAGGTCCTTATTTTCTCTAAATTTCACCTTCAACAGCCTAACGCCCATCAATAGAGATGGATAAATGTCTTCTGCTTTGAGCACTTATATATCATTCATATATAAGTTACCTCACATTATGTCATGTATTAACATGTTATCAATATAATTGAGTTTTTAAAAGTAGATCGCTGTTACCTTAGGAAGGACAGGCAGGAGAATGGAGGAAAAGGAAACACTTGAGAATTTTTTTTATTGCATTTTAGGTTTTGGGGTACATGTGAAGAACATATAAAATGGTTGCATAGGTACACACATGGCAGTGTGATTTGCTGCCTTCCTCCCCATCACCTATATCTGGCATTTCTCCCCATGCCATCTCTCCCCAGTTCCCCACCCCATGCTGTCCCTCCTGTTTCCCCCCGACAGACCCCAGTGTGCGATGCTCCCCTCCCTGTGTCCATGTGTTCTCATTGTTGAACACCCGCCTATGAGTGAGAACATGCGGTGTTTGGTTTTCTGTTCTTGCATCAGTTTTCTGAGAATGATGGTTTCCAGGATTCATCCATGTCCCTACAAAGGACACGAACTCATTGTTTTTTAAGAGCTGCACAGTATTCCATGGTGTATATGTGCCATATTTTCACTGTCGAGTCTATCATCGATGGGCATTTGGGCTGGTTCCAGGTCTTTGCTATTGTAAAAAGTGCTGCAATGAACATTCGTGTGCATGTGTCCTTGTAGTAGAACGATTTATAATCCTTTGGATATATATCCAGTAATGGGATTGCTGGGTAAAATGGAATTTCTATTTCTAGGTCCTTGAGGAATCGCCACACTGTCTTCCACAATGGTTGAACTAATAGATACTCCCACCAGCAGTGTAAAAGTGTTCCTATTTCTCCACATCCTCTCCAGCATCTGTTGTCTCCAGATTTTTTAATGATCGCCATTCTAACTGGCATGAAATGGTATCTCAATGTAGTTTTGATTTGCATTTCTTTAATGACCAGTGATGATGAGCATTTTTTCATATGTTTGTTGGCCTCATGTATGTCTTCTTTTGTAAAGTGTGTATTCATAACCTTCACCCACTTTTGAATGGGCTTTTTTCTTGTAAATCTGTTTTAGTTCTTTGTAGATTCTGGATATCAGCCCTTTGTCAGATGGGTAGATTGCAAAAATTTTTTCCCATTCTGTTGGTTGCCAATTCACTCTAATTACTGTTTCTATTGCCGTGCAGAAGCTGTGGAGTTTGATTAGGTCCCATTTGTCTATTTTGGCTTTTGTTGCCAATGCTTTTGGTGTTTTGGTCATGAAGTCCTTGCCTATGCCTATGTCCAGAATGGTTTTGCTTAGGTTTTCTTCTAAGGTTTTTATGATATTAGGTCTTATGTTTAAGTCTTTAATCCATTTGGAGTTAATTTTAGTGTAAGGTGTCACGAAGGGGTCCAGTTTCTGCTTTCTGCACATGGCTAGCGAGTTTTTCCAACACCATTTATTAAACAGGGAATCCTTTCCCCATTGCTTGTTTTTGTCAAGTTTGTCAAAGATCAGATGGTTTTAGATGTGTGGTGTTGCCTCCGAGGCCTCTGTTGTGTTCCATTGGTCCATATCTCTGTTTTGGTACCAGGACCATGCTGTTTTGATTACTGTAGCCTTGTAGTATAGTTTGAGGTCCGGTAGTGTTATGCCTCCCACTTTGTTCTTTTTGCTTAGAATTGACTTGGCTATGCAGGCTCTCTTTTGGTTTCATATGAATTTTAAGGTGGTTTTTTTCCAGTTCTTAATGTGCAAAAATCACAAGCATTCCTATACACCAATAACAGACTTAAAGAGAGCCAAATCAAGAACGAACTGCCATTCATAACTGCTACAAAGAGAATAAAATAACTAGGAATACAACTAACAAGGAAAGTAAAGGACCTCTTCAAGGAGAACTACCAACCACTGCTCAATGAAATAAGAGAGGACACAAATAGATGGAGAAACATTCCATGTTCATGGTTAGGAAGAATCAATATCGTGAAAATGGCCATACTGCCCAAAGTAATTTACAGATTCAACGCTATTCCCATCAAGTTACCAACAGTTGAGAATTTTAATAAGAGAGAACAATTCGACAAAGTTCTGAAAATGAAGAGGCACCTAAAGGCACCAGGAAGAAGCCACGGTGATAAAGCTTTGGAGGATGATATAAGGCAAAACATTTAAGTCCCAGAAACCCAAAGACTCAACTCAAGGATCTAACAGTAGTAAAACTGACAGGGCAGACATAGTAGTAAAGACAAACCCTGATTAATTCACACACAGTTTTCCTTACAGTTTCACTGAACAGATTAAGAATGAAAACTGCAAATTTCATACAGTATCACATAGAATGTTATCTAGATTTTAAGATTCAATAAATTCCTTTATCACTCCTGGACAAGTCTAATATTACTAAATGTGTAATATTGCTAATTTGAAGTCACGTAAAAATTCCAAGTAGACAGACTTTTACATCAAACTGTTTTAGCTGTGCTTCATTAGAAAGCTCAACACGATCAGGTTCATTTCCTCTTGGTCACCTGAGGCACAATTGCTACCCACCGCTCTGCAACAAGCAGCTGTTTGCAATAAGTCCTATGTTGCACACATCAGACTGTCTCCTGGGGTTTACAGAATGTTTGTTCCTAAAGGGCAGATGTAACACTTTGGGGAAATATAAAAGACAGCATGCAAGTGCAGAAGAGAAAATAATGCACGGTATTTGATTATTTGAGGACCGCAACATATTACAGGAATTGGTTACCACAGAAACTGTGATCTGTAAATGGTCCAGGTGGAATATGCTTTAAAGTAACATGATATGCAAAAACTGAGTTGACTCATAGAACATCAGAAAAGGCTAGCACAATGGAGATTATCTAGTGGGACTTTGGCTAGTGGTTAACAAGTCTAACTCTCTATTCAAAGCACTAATATGCCATTTGACAATCCTGACTGGTGAACATCAGGCCTCCACTGAAACAACTGCTATACTGTCCCAGTCATTTTAAGGCAGCTCTGTTATGCAATTCAATATACTGAGTGAAAATCTACCTAAACTCTTTACTATACACCCATTTGGCTATGCTCCTTAGAGCCAAGAGAATAAACTGAATTCATCTTCCACATCTCCACAAATAATTGCAAGCAGCTATTACCTTCCCTCTTGCCTCAGTTTTCTTGTCTTCAGATTAAACAGCTTATTCAACTGCAACCATTACTGCAAGACATAGCATTGGGTTATTTCAATTACCTAACCACTCTCTTCTCAATATGTTGTCAATTACTATATTTTGATGATCAAAGACAAATACACCAATTCAACAATAAGAATCACAGGTAGTAAGTGATTTGTATGTCTTATTTCACTAAAGCCTAATATGGAAGATATAATCACCAACGTATAATGAATATACTGAGGATTACAGAAATAGAAATGCTTGCTAGAGGCTATACTGGGGGTAACTAGGTCAGGATTGAACCCATGTTGACTCAAAGCCTATGCCCTAACCCTTGTCCTGGACAATTTCAGGAGAGACCTGATCAAAGCAGAGGAGAGAATGGGGCTAAGAGAGATTACTGAACATCTGTTAGATCCAGAATCTGTTATTTAATATGTAAACTGACTCATATATTCAAGCTATCTATGTGATCAACATACTAACTACATTTTTCTCCAAGTAGTTTGGATGAAGTCTTCCAAATGATACAGGAAAAAGTGTGAACTTAGACTTATTGGCCCGTTGAGTTTTTTAAGTGATAAGAGTTATACTTTCACTACAGTATTTTAAAAGATCCTCTGAACGTATACATGGACAGATAAACAGAAAGCCACACTGGAGGCTGAGAGCAGTAAGACAGCTCTCAGGTGAGCCAAGACAAGACGCTGTCTAGATTACAGGTGTGTGGATGGAACAATACTTATGAATTCAAGAGATAGCTTTAAAAGCAGAACTGACAGTACTTGGTGATGCTTTAGATTTTTAAGCTGTAGTATAGTAGTGACTTAGAATGTGGCTCTGGTCAGAATCTGGGCTTTAAATTTCAGTTATATCACTTTATTTTGTGTGAATGAAGCTATACTTTGGTTTCTGCAACTGCAAAATAGGCACAAGAGCACCTAACTCGTAGAGATGCTGGCAAAATTAACTATCATAATAGATGGCAGAGAGTTTAAAAAGTCTCTGTCTCATAAGAAATGTTCACTCATGTGATTGATAAAAAGAAGAAGGAAGAAGAGAAAGAAGAGAGGAAAAAAAGACAGTGTAGAATGACTGCCAAGTCTCTGCTTAGGTGACTGAATAAACTCAGAGAGGGAAGAGAAGCAGAAAGGCTAGTTTGAGGAAGAAGATAAAAGTTTCATTCTGAATGAGATGAGCTTGAGGTATATGAGAGGCATACAGATAGCAATGAATTGAAGAATATGTAGTGTCAGTGGTGTAGTCTAGCCTTTTAAAGAAGCTTGCCTAAGAAGGAAAGCAGAGAGGATGTAAGGGCCACAGGAGGGAAGAGACTTATTTTTATGGGTACACAAGCAAGTTAGAGTTTGAAAAAGAAAAGCCAAAAGACAGGGAGGGGTTGAAGATAAGCATGATTAAAAAGTGGATGAAACCAGTCTCCAAGGGACAAAGTCAGGAATTAAGCTCATGTTTTACTCCAAAGCCCATGCCCAAACTCCTGACCTGACAACTTCAGCAGAAACCAAACCAGAGCAGAAGACAGAATGGACAACCAGAGAAATGGGCCCAGAGCACAAAAATAAGCTTCAAGCAAGACTAAGGCATAGCAGAAAAGAGGGAAGGATGGCTATAGAGAGGAAGCCTCTCTCTAGTGTTCATATTCCCAAGCACCCTGAGATGGTCCAAGGAGGCTGGCGGAGGAGCGGGTCGAGCTTAGGTATGAGTATCAGATTTAGAACAATATTTTAAAAAAATGGGAGAGACAAGGGCAAAGAGCTTCTATTTATCTTTCATGGCCCAATTACATTGCCTGTCATCTGTGACATATTTCTCCACCTTTCTTCTCTCAAAAATGAAACTTATCTCTCACAGAATACTTCATTTTAAAAAGTTCTATTAAAGTATTTATGAAGATAAAATACTTCTAAGTATTTATATAAAATCTTTACATAAAAAGACTTTATCTTCATAAATACTTCTCTCCAACTAGATCACATTTTGTTCAATGCTAAATTCTCAGCCACCTCCTAAAACACAGGTGTTCATGTTTTCTTAAAAAGAGTGAGCCAGTTATTGGTCCATTTAACTATACTCTAATACACTTCCTTCTCCATTTCAGTATGTTAGAAACCAAATGGTGTAGTTTTTGAGAATAACAAATAGAGAAAACTTGCAAAATTTTCCTAATAGCAAACAGTTAATATGAGTCTGCCCTATGAATACGGTCATTGCTTCCAAGTTTTTAAAATATGCCCAATGGCATTATTAATAACATTTATAGAACTTGACTTATATGATAGTCTCTAGAAACTGTTAAGATAGCATTAAAATATGTCTCATAGGTCCGTAGATGCTCTCCTGTTACAAAATGAACCTTTGCAATTTACATACTAGCTGACTCTGACATCCAAGGGTTCTGATAACTGAAGGCAATGAATACAACTTCTTCCGTTCTTACGTGTATCACATAAACTCCTAAGGACTTTCCTGGAAAGATTTTAGGCTAGCAAAGAAATACTTTCTTCATCAAAAATCCTTTCAAGTATTTATTTCCTTCCCAAGTAGACCGAGTTCTGTGTGTACTGGTTAATACTTTATAAGATTGAGCTTGCATGCAGAACACATCAGAGGCTGTTTTATTTCCAGACATAGTTCTCCTGCAATTTTAGTTGTTTGCCATAAGGAAAAAAATGATTTCAGAGCTCAAACTACATTATCGAAACAGAGGAGCCTCCCAGAGCTCTAATTACCAAAATCAGAAAACAGAATTGCTACTTCAATTCTATTTTTCTCTAACATATTGGCAAAATAACAAATTAAATAAAATTATGGCTAACTTTAATAACAATAAATTATTTAACATGAAGGAGCACCTATGTTGAGCAGCTGCTATGCTAGGCATTGAGATGGTAACCAAAATGCATGAAATATTGTTTCCACTCCCCAAGAACTTTACAGGCAAGAGGGATGCAATATATCTCACTATGGAAAAAAAAAATGAAATGACAGAAAATAGTTTTAAAAATTTTGCGCAAAACTGAACCAAATACAGCCCAGTTAATTTACATCAGGTGCCTTTCTCTTTAAATTTCAAATGATAAAAGTCCTCTTCTCCCTCTAAACTTTAATAAGGCAAATAAAAACTTCTTGGCTTTTATGAAGCCCAAAGAGCCTTAACTATGCAACAAGCTTTCACTAAGAATGTCTGTAGAGGATGAAAGGTAGTCAGGTGGTAACAGCAAGGGGAGTAAAATAGAATCCCTGCCTTGAAGAGAGACAAGAGCTGTATGAAACAGCCACTGAAAGAAAGGAAAGGAGGGGGAGGCCAAAGAAAATATATGGCCTTCTCTCAGTAGGGCCAAATCATGAGGCCCAATCCAGCCTTCTACCTTGACTTCCTCTTCTCTTGTCCCTCAGGAGCCCTGTCCCTGTCCTGGTCAAAATAAATGTCTCTTCTTTTATGTAGAAGATGAAGAGTCCCTGCCCTACACCCGACTTCATGGCTCTCATGTATTCCATGTGAACTCACTACTTTAGTTATCAAAACAAAGATGTTCCCTTCTTAAAAGGAATCCTAATGCTATTAAAATAATAAACTATATTACATATCGTCAAACTTGCATATATAATTATAGTGTTGGACTTTATTTTTAATTATTACTGTATTATATTATTATAAATTGTCAGGCTATGGACTCATTGAACAGGGCCATCTTAGTGTCTGTCCCCAGATCCTGAAGCAGTACACGGTAGGTGTTCAATACACTGTAATGCTACAATGTTCCTTCTTCGAATAGAGGAGTCTAGTAGTGAACTAATTATCTGCATTTTATATGATCATTCCGCCTAAATAATCATACCCACAACAGCAGCTTTTATCTGAAGTCACATACAGATTAGGAGAAAGCTTCAGCTTGACCTCACCATAGAATGTCGACTTTTTACTTCCTTCCTATAAAGTATTTTATAGTATAGGAAAACAGACTCTAACATCTCTTCCAAAAATAATCCTTAACATTTAATAATTTATTCATAGTCACCCTGAGGACTTTCACCTCCCATCTTTTAAATCTATTTTTAATTGTGTTAGAGGCCATATTACCCTAATTTCCTTACAGAGTTTCCACTTACTTAGACCAAAACGATGAATACTGTAATTGTTGGGGATGATGAATTAGATGAAAAATGGACTATGTATTTTAAATCACTACATTTAATATTATTAGGGTAGATGGCCAACTATTACACTGTAAGGATGAAAGTACAATGCAAATTGATGAGGAAATCATAATCTTAAAATTTTCAACAACAGGCTGGTATTGATTTTGATGTGAAAGTAAAAAGCTTACTTAATACATTTTTTGCCTAATTCACTATTGCACGTACAGTGGGAAAAATATCTTGCATTTTATACCAACCCATTAAATCAAAATGAATGAGAGGGGCATCTTTTTTACTTATACTGCACTGTAGATAACTCCCAATTCCTGATGATAGCCAGCAACAGGAGCAATTTATCACCAACATCATTTTATCATCAGTTCTTTCATATCTGATAATACCTATTCCTTTTTGACACATGTAAATCTCCAATGAGTGCTACAGATAAAAATTGTTAAATAAGTGGCTATAACGATTGCAAAAATAGAACGTATCCACTCACTGTGCTTTATTATTATCCAATTACATGATCATTCTGTTAAACTTCAAGTAATGTATTTGAAATAAGAAAGTGTAGATGTATTGTCCATCTCAATTTCATAAATGTTGTATCATATATCCAATGTATATCACTTTAAATTTTTTCAGCCTGCATATTTCAAGACAGCTGCTACATAGTGCTTTAATATTTCCTGTTTGATATATTAATATGCATCTGAATCTGATTAGGTTACAACTTCTCAGTGAAAAGATGTTCATCGACTTAAACATCAGTTTTATTTCAACAGAATGGCACTTGACAGAGAATATTTCCTTTTTCTGTATTACTTTTTCCAGTTGCATTTTATATCAGTATGCTTCCCATTAAGACAGCAAATACATACATAACACCAAGACATATGAGTAAAAGGTATAAATGCAGTCAATTAGCCAGATGTTTGGAATCATGGACACAAACACCAGAAGCATTATAAAACCTCCATGAATGGTAACACTTGACAGAATACGGGAGAAGCATTTTTTTAAGAAAACCTTATAAGCATAGTATAAAGATGACAAAGACACAATTATAGCTCACTGCAGCCCCAAACTCATGGGTTCAAGAGATCCCCCTGGCTTAGTCTTCCAAGTAGCTGGGAATAAAGGTACATGCCACCATGCCCAGCTAACTTTGTTTTTTCCTTTTTTTTGGTAGAAATGGGGTACCACTGTGTTGGCTAGGCTGATCTAAAACTCCTGGCTTCAAGTGATCATTGTGCCTCAACCTTCCCAACTATTAACATTAGAGGCATGAGCCACCATGTCTGGTCATATTGTTTTCTACGATGGAACTTACAATCTCTCTCTCACGCTTCTGTAGCACCAAGTATCAGAAAATATAATCTAGTTATTTCTAGGTAAACTTACATCATTCTGGATTTCCTCAGTAATTTCTGCGTATGCTCATCTCAAGAATTCATGACTCCTCATCTTTCTCTTCCCTAAGGTGAGGGTTACATGGTGAGGGAAGTTCACACAGCAGCTGCATGGTATCAGTGGGAGGCACTGGATCTGTAGCATTCTGCTTTGGCACGTGTCAAGTCTCTAGTCAACAGCATTTGTGCAATCTGGTTTTCAATGAAATATTCGTAGTCTTAGTAATCTCTAATCATGTACTCCATAGTACCATTCCTGGATTCCTCTCCTCATCATTACTGTCAGGTCCTTTCAAGCACTGGTCTTGCATCTAGCTCCCTCGTTCTGCCCAAAAGCGTAAGAAGTCTCAACTGACTGGACCCATAGGAGCCTACAACTATCTTCCACTTGCTTTATCTACAGGTTCCTCTCATGGTTACCCATTTCAATCCAACTGACTTCATGTCATTTAGTATGGAACATACCCTTGAGATTGTTGCTTCACAAAATTCCAGAAGGAGTAGGCTGTGCAGCCATTCCAACACTGCCGCCAGCGCACTAACATCAGCACACTCCAATGCTCAAATCTTCAACAAAAGGGAGCTTCTTTCATTATCCCTGGTCTCAGGCTGTAGAGGAAAGAAAGGCAGAGCACAGGGCCACCATGTCTACTGAATCTTGTTTCAACTCCCCTTCTAACCAAGACAACACTTACGTAATAATGTGATGAGATCATCTCACTCTTTGGCTAATTTCTTTTCAACCTGCTATTAAAATTTAAGATAAAAATAAAATTATGCATGGATATCTTCAGTGCTTTATTTTAAAAACTCAAAATCTTTTTCCACCTCATCTGCTCAGCTGCTTCAAATATACTATCTCATGTATCAAGACTATTAAGTCAACTAGAAATTTCAGTAGCCTACACAGAATTCAGAAAAAAGGAATTTAACTTTTCTTTATTGCATTAACACTCTTCTCTGAAAAAAACACTGTAAACACAAAAAGTTTCAGTCTAGTTTAATGGGAAAAGGGCTATGGGCATTGAAAACATACAGACACATATACACATAAATATACACATACACAGAAAAGGACTCAGAAGAAAATATACAACTTAATATATCAAAAGACTATATACATTTTTATGATAGACTCCATAAACATAAATATAGTCAGCTATATATGTTACATAAGTTATGAATAGAAAACACTTTATCTACATATGTCTGCTTTCTCCTTCTCCATCTTCTGAAAACATCTGAAATATCAAATATGGCTGCCTACATAGGGTCATCTGACAGAATATTAGGTGATAAAATGGTAGAAGGAGACATACGATTGAAGTGGTAAGAACAGATACTATTCAGAGAGAATGTAAAATCAACAAAGGGTAGAACATCGAGCTTTGTATTAAGGGAACATGGAGACAGAATAACTCTGATACCAAAAATGAATAAAGATGTCAGGAAAAAAAACTACAGATCCTTATTGATAAATATGGGTACAAAATTTCCAAATAAAATCTTGATAAATCCAGCTGAATAGTTAAAATATATGACCAAATAAAATTTAACCCAGGAATGTAAGACATGTAAATTTAAAAATATCTATTATGGTAACATATTTACCATATTAACAGATAAATACAGAACATACATACTACCATTTTGACTGATACCTGGTATCAAACTATCACTTTATATTTGTATAACACTTTAAATTTTTTCAACCAAAGTATTTGAAAATCTAATTTCCACCATAAGGTAAACAAACAGCAACCAACCACAACAAAAACCTCTTAACCAAATGGAAATAGAGGGGGGAAAACTTCTTTAATTCCATATAAGAAGCCTAAGGCAAATATTACATTAAATGATAAATATCAGAAGGATTCCCATGAAAGTCAAGAGAGAACAGAGGTTCTAGTCAACAAAGAAAACAAACCGAGATGTATAAGGCTTTTTAAAAAACAAAAAAAGAGAGAATGTGTTATTTTGGATAATATGACCACCTAGAAAGACAAAGATCATAAACTGAAAAGGATAAATGAGAACATGTTGAAATGTGGTCAGAATCAAGATCAATGGTAATGGCCCTCTTATACACAGAAATAACCAACTGGAAGATATATTGGAAATAACTTTTTTAACAATAACAAAAAAATATGGAAAACCTATAAATAAATCTAAGAAGAAATGAGGAAAGTTTACATGAAGAAAACTATAAAATTTATGAAATTTTAATAAAGTTATTGTTCATTAAATTTAAGTTATGAAATTTAAAATTTTAATAAAAGTTACAAAAATAAAGATATACCATTCATTTGACAAAAAAATTAAATGCCTATCTTATATTGAACTCAATCTTAACAGAATAAACACAACTGTACAGGCACTAGAATAACATATGAGAGAATAAAGAGAAAGTGAAGGATTTGAAAAGGCTACTACTTGAGAAACATACTAATGAATTTAATTTTTTCCAATCTAATCTTTAGCACCAGCATCCATAAAAAAACATTTTATGAATGTCCAATTTATAATATAGTGCCCTAAAACTGACAGTTTTTATTGAATATTTTTAAAAATCATTGCCTCTAAAAGGTGAAATTAAATTTTCTTTTTAAAAGTTCCTATATTTTTTACAATGCACATGGTATTTTTAAAAACTCAAAACGGGTGGGCAGCACCAAGATGGCCAAAAGGAAACAACACTGGAATGCAGCTCCCAACAAATGAGATGCAGAGGACTAGAGGACTTCACTATTCCAAGGTGCCGGGTTTATTTCAGGGGAACTGGAAGGACTCTGAAAATAGTGCAGGGAAGTAGTCAAAGCAGGGGGAGAGCCACCCAGGGAGAACAAACCAAGACAGGGCCAGGCGTCCCCACCTGGAATGTGCAGACAGCATGGAGGGTCAGGGGACTTCATCCCCTTAGTGATCTGATTGGGATCCTATGCTTACCTCATTCCTCCTGCAACCCATGGTCCATGAGAGCCCCACCAGACTGAGGGGCGCTGTGGTTTGTCAATGCAAATCTGAGCGAGGGCTCCCACCTGGTGCCAGTTGTCGGCAGGACTTGGGCAGAAGTTTGGACTAGCACCACTGGGGCAGAACAATCCTTCCCACAGAAAGAGACAGAGTTGAAAGCAGGGAAACAGGTCATAAGGCCTGCAGGCCCCACCCCCAACAAAACTCAAACTGAAGCCCACGCGCCAGAAAGCTTGGCAGCGAATACTCCAGTTTGACCCCAACCAGGAAGATCGAGCTCAGGGAAGGAGAGTCCCCACTGGGAAGAGAGGGCTAATTTCACCTGCGAACAAACCCCAGGGAAAGACCACCCACCCAGCAACCTGACTGAATCCGAGGCAGTCCAGCAGTGCCTCTACAGGCCAAAAAAGATATAGCTCCAACCGCAATAGAAAGGACGTCCACTCAGAGATTTCCCCCAAAATCACCAACTTCAAAGATCAAAGAGATATAAATCCACGAAGATGGGGAAAAAACAGCGCAAAAAGGATGAAACATTCAAAGACCAGAATGCCTTGTCCCTTCCCAGGGATCACAGCTCCTCACCATCAAGGGAACAAAACAAGATAGAAAAAGAGTTTGACAAATTGACAGAAGCAGGTTTTAGAAGGTGGCTAATAACAAACTTCTCTGAGTTAAAAGACCATGTTCTAACCCAATGCAAAGAAACTAAGAACCTTGAAAAAATGTTAGATGAAATGCTAACTAGAATAACCAGCTTAGAGAATAACATAAATGACTTGATAGAGCTGAAAATCACAGCATGAGAACTTTGAGAGGCAGGGACAAGTTTCAACAGCTGAATCTATCAAGAAGAAGAAAGGATATCAGAGATAGAAGATCAATGAAATAAAATGAGAAGGAAAGATTAGAGAAAAAAGAGTGAAAAGAAGTGAACAAAGCCTCCAAGAAATATGGGATTATGTGAAAAGACCTAATCTATGTTTGATCAGCGTACCCGAACGTGATGGGGAGAATGAATCCAAGCTGGAAAACACTCTATCCAAGAGAATTTCCCCAACCTAACAAGGCAGGACAACATTCAAATCCAGGAAATACAGAGAACACCACAAAGATATTCCTCAAGAAGAGCAACCCCAAGTAACATAATCGTCAGATTCACCAGGGTTGAAATGAAGGAAAAAATGCTAAGGGCAGCCAGAGAGAAATGTCGAGTCACCCAGAAAGGAAAGATCATCAGACTGAGAGCAGATCTCTCAGCAGAAACTCTACAAGCTAGAAGAGAGTGTGGGCCAATATTCAACAACCTTAAAGAAAAAAACTTTCAACCCAGAATTGCATATCCAGCCAAACTAAGCTTCATAAGCGAAGGAGAAATAAAATCCTTTATGGACAAGCAATTGCTGAGAGATTTCGAGGCTATAAGACCTGCCTTACAAGAACTCCTGAAGGAAGTATTTAACATGGAAAGGAACACACAGTATCAGCCACTGCAAAAACATATGAAATGGTAAAGAACAATGAAGCAATTAAGAAATCACGTCAACTAATGGGCAAAACAACCAGTCAGTAACAAAATGGCAGGATCAAATTCAAACATAACAATATTAACGTTGAATGTAAATGGCCTAAATGCCCCAATCAAAAGACACAGACTGGCAAACTGCATAAAAAGTCAAGACCCAATGATGTGCTGTATTAAGGAGATCCATCTCACCTGCAAAGACTCACAGAGACTCAAAATAAAGGGATGGAAGAAGATCTACCAAACAAATGGAGAGCAAAAAAAAGCAGGGGTAGCAATCCTAGTCCCTGATAAAATAGACTTTAAACCAACAAAGATCAAAAGAGACAAAGAAAGGCATTACATAATGCTAAAAGGATCAATGCAACAAGAAGAGCTAACAATACTAAATATATATGCACCCAATACAGGAGCACCCAGATACATAAAGCCAGTTCTTAACAACCTACAAAGAGCTTTAGACTCCCACACAATAACAGTGGGAGACTTTAACACTCAACTGACAATATTGGACAGATCAACAAGACAGAAATTCAATAAGGATATCCAGGACTTGAATGCAGATCTGGACCAAGCAGACCTAATGGACATTTACAGAACATTCCAACCCAAACCACAGAATACACATTCTTCTCAGCACCACATCAAACTTACTCTAAAACTGACCACATAATTCGAAGTAAATCACTCCTCAGCAAATGTAAAAGAACAGAAATCATAACAGTCTCTCAGACCACAGCGCGATCAAATTAGAACTCAGAGTTAAGAAAAGCACTCAAAACTGCACAATCACTTGGAAACTGGAAAACTTGTTCCTGCATGACCAATAGATAAACAATGACCTAAAGGCAGAAATAAAAATGTTCTTTGAAACTAACGAGAATGAAGACACATGTACCAGAATCTATGGGACACATTTAAAGCAGTGTCTAGAGGGAAATTTATAGCAATAAAAGCCCATATAAAAAGCAAGGAAAGATCTAAAATCAACACTTTATCATCAAAATTGAAAGAGCTAGAGTAGCAAGATCAAAAAAACTTAAAAGCAAGCAGAAGACAGGAAATAACTAAGATCAGAGCAGAATGGAAGGAGATGGGGACACAAAAAGCCCTTCAAAAAATCAGTAAATCCAGGAGCTGGTCTTCTGAAAAGATCAACAAAATAGACCACTAGCTAGATTAATAAAAAAGAAAAGAGAAAAGAATCAAATAGATGCAATAAAAAGTGATAAAGGGGAGATCACCACAGATTCCTCAGAAATACAAACTACCATCAGAGATTACTATAAACAGCTCTATGCACATAAACCAGTAAATCTGGAAGAAATGGATAAATTCCTGGACACTTGCATACTCCTAAGACTAAACCAGGAAGAAGTTGAAACCCTGAATATACCAATAACAAGGTCTGAAGTCAAGGCAGCAATTAGTAGCCTACCAACCAAAAAAGTCCAGGTCCATACAGTTTCACAGCCGAATTCTACCAGATGTGCAAAGTGGAGCTGGTACCACTCCTGTTGAAACTACTCCAGACAATACAAAAAGAGGGAATCCTCCCTAACTCTTTCTATGAGACCAAGAGTTCATAGAAACCTGATACCAAAACCTGATACCAAAACCTGGCAGAGACACATCTAAAAAAGAAAACTACAGGCCAATATCCATGATGAACATTGATGTGCAAAAATTTTCAATAAAATACTGGCAAACAGAATCCAACAGCACACCAAAAAGCTTATCCACCATGATGAAGTAGGCTTCATTCAGGGGTGCAAGGCTGATCCAACATACACAAGTCCATAAATGTAATCCACCACATAAACAAAACCAAAGACAGAAACCACATGATCATCTCAATAGATGCAGAGAAAGCCTTTGACAAAATTCCACAGCCCTTTATGCTAAAAGCTCTCAATAAATTAAGACTTGATGGAATGTATCTCAAAATAATAAAAGCTATTTATGACAAACCCACAGCCAATATCATATTGGGTAAAAACTAGAAGCATTCCCTTTAAAAACTGGCACTAGACAAGAATGCCCTCTCTCACCACTCTTATTCTATATAATATGGGAAGTTCTAGCCAGAGTAATTAGGCAAGAAAAAAGAAATAAAGGGCATTCAATTAGGAAAAGAAGAAGCCAAATTGCCCATATTTGCAGACGACATGATCGTATATTTAGAAAACCCCATTGTCTCCCCACAAAACCTCCTTAAGCTGATAAGCAACTTTGGCAAAATCTCAGGATACAAAATCAATGTGCAGAAATCACAAGCATTCCTATACAACAACAACAGACAAACAGAGAGTCAAATCATGAGTGAACTGCCATTTACAACTGCTACAAAGAGAATAAAATACCTAGGAATACAACTAACAAAGGATGTAAAAGATCTCTTCAAGGAGAACTACAAACCACTGCTCAAGGAAATAGGACAGGACACAAACAGATGGAAAAACATTCCATGTTCATGGTTAGGAAGAATCAATATTGTGAAAATGGCCATAGTGCCCAAAGTAATTTATAGATTCAATGCTATCCCCATCAAGCTACCATTGACCTTCTTCACAGAACTGGAAAAAAATCACTTTAAACTTCATATGGAACCAAAAGAGAGCCCACATAGCCCAGACAATCCTAAGCAAAAAGAACAAAGCTGGCAGCATCACACTACCTGACTTCAAACTATACTACAAGGCCACAGTAATCAAAACAGCATGGTACTAGTACCAAAACAGAGATATAGACCAATGGAACACAACAGAGGCCTCGGAGGCAACGCCACATATCTACAGCCATCTGATCTTTGACAAACCTGACAAAAACAAACAATGGGGAAAGGATTCCCTATTTAATAAATGGTGTTTGGAAAACTGGCTAGCCATATGCAGAAAGCAGAAACTGGACCCCTTCCTTACACCTTATACAAAAATTAACTCCAGAAGGATTAAAGATTTAAACATAAGACCTAATACCATAAAAACATAAGACCTAGACAACACCATCCAGTACATAAGCATACGCAAGGACTTCATGACTAAAACACCAAAAGCAATGGCAACAAAAACAAAATAGACAAATAAGATCTAATTAAACTCCAGAGCTTCTTCACAGCAAAAGAAACAATCATTAGAGTGAACTGGCAACCAACAGAATGGGAGAAAATTTTTGCAATCTACCCATCTGACAAAGGGCTAATATCAAGAATCTACAAAGAACTAAAGCAGATTTACAAGAAAAAAACAAACCCATTCAAAAGTACGGGAAGGATATGAACAGACACTTTTCAAAAGACATAATGCAGCCAACAAACATATGAAAAAATGCTCATCATCATTGGTCATTAGAGAAATGCAAATCAAAACCACACTGATACACCATCTCACACCAGTTAGAATGGCCATCATTAAAAAATCTGGAGACAACAGATGCTGGAGAGGATGTGGAGAAATAGGAACACTTTTACACTGTTGGTGGGAGTGTAAACTAGTTCAACCATTATGGAAGACAGTGTGGTGACTCCTCAAGGATGTAGAAATAGAAATTCCATTTGACCTAGCAATCCCATTACTAGGTATATACCCAAAGGATTATAAATCACTCTATTATAAAAACACATACACATATATGTTCGCTGTGGCACTGTTTACAATAGCAAAGACCTGGAACCAACCCAAATGCCCATCAATGATAGACTGGACAAAGAAACTGTGGCACCTGTACACCATGGAACACTATGCAGCTATAAAAAGTGACAAGTTTGTGTCCTTCGTAGAGACACGGATGAATCTAGAAACCATCATTCTCAGCAAACTGACACAAGAACAAAACCAAACACTGAATGTTTTTACTCATAGGTGGGTGATGAACGATGAGAACACTTGGTCACAGGGAAGAGAACAACACTCACGGGCAAGGTCAAGGGGTGGAGGGGAGAGGAGGAGAGGGACAGCAAGGGGTCGGGGAGGATGTGGAGGGATAACACCGGGAGAAATGCCTGATGAAAGTGACGGGGGGTGGGGGGTGTGCAGGGAGATGGAAACAGCAAACCCCCATGGCATGCATATACCTATGCAACAATCCTGCAGGATGCTGGATGTGCACATGTACACAGAGCCCAAAATGCAATAAAAAAAAAATAAAAATAAATAATTAAAAATGAAATAAATTTTTAAAAGTTAAAAATATAACATACAAAATAATACTAATATATGAAATCAGTTTAGTGAAATGTTTTCCTTATATAAATTAATTATGAAAACTAGTAATTTATATGTTACAAATCTTTAACCAGAGACTGTATAGATAAAAAGTGTTATTACTCTTCAAAACTTTTTCAATGTAAATTGTAATACTGGGCTTTATTATTTAATGTATATAATCTATGTATATGCTCTTAATTAGTAATTTGAGTTATTTTTTCAAAATTTCTTTCTTTTCTTGAGTTATTCTCATAAATACCCACCAGTTTAAAGAACAATTTTGAAAACTTCTACTCAAAACAGAAAAATAACAAGAAACGGGCAAAAATAGAATAAAAAAACCTTCTGTTCATTCATAAGATGTACAGTAATGTTGTTCATGAGTAATCTTTTAAATGCTCACCTCTATATCAAATATAATTTATTTTCTACTGTCTGAACAATGATCCAAACATATTTGAAGCTAATTTTCTTAATTAAGGAGAACATACATACAATGCAGTCTATTTTAATTTTGCTTCATCTTTCAAAGGTTTGTGTTTAAGCTTTGTTAATAGTGCTGTTTATTTTCCTACCAATAGGTCTTTAATTACATGTATGTGAAAATAGAAAGTCTAATTATGTTACAAAACGAAATGATTCTTAAAATATTTGCTTTCATGAGCATATAATTATATGAAAAACAAACTCCAAAGGGCAATAATTAAGCCACATAGGGTTTCACATAGGCAAAATTTAGAAAATTCAACTAATTTTCTAATTAATTTAAAATTAAATTTAAATTTAGAAAATTATATACACACACCATATATATATATATATGTATATATATATATATAAACTTATGTTGAATAAAATATAATCAGCTATGTGAATTAATAAACTCGGACTCCTTTTTAAGACTAGTAAATTTGACTCATTCAACATGTTCAGACGCAGTTGGCTCTCTGTATCCATGGGTTCCTCATCTGTGGATTCAACCAGCCAAGGATTTGAAAATATTCCAAAAAAAACTGCATCTGCACTTAATATGTATAGACTTTTTTCTTGTCATTATTCCCAAATGATATAGTGTAACAACTATTTATATAGTATTTACATTGTATTAGGAAATATGTGTAATCTAGAAACGATTTTATGTATAAGAAAGGATGTATATAGGTTATAAGCAAATACTACACTATATCAGGAATTTGAGTATCCTCAGATTTTGGCATCCAGGGGAGGTCCTGGAACCAATCCCTCACAGATACCGAGGAATGACTGCAATCTCTTATTCAATATTAAATCCCAATTGCCCACATTTTAGTTTAGCATTGAAAACTTTTAGGAGAATTATCATATAAACAATGCTATAAAGTTAACTTTCTGTATAAGCTGAAATAAAACTGTTTTTTTTAAAAATAAGAGAGAGAACTCACGAATTTACAGACATTTTTATTCAGGAGATTTTAAAAGCTTATATAGGCTGGGCTCAGTACCTCAGGACTGTAATCCCAGCACTTTGGGAGGCCGAGGCCGGCAGATCACCTGAGGTCAGGAGTTCGAGACTAGCCTGGCCAACATGGTGAAACCCCATCTCTACTAAAAATACAAAAGTTAGCCAGGCATGGTGGTGGGCGCCTGTAATCCCAGGTACTCAGGAGGCTGAGGCAGGAGAATCGCTTGAACCCAGGAAGCTACAGTGGGCCAAGATGGCACCATTGCACTCCGGCCTGGGCAACAAGAACAAAACTCAATCTCAAAACAAAAAGCATATATTTATATATACATACACACAAGCTACAAGATTACTATCAACTGGTAGAGTACTTTATAAACTACAAACTCATCTTTGCCATAGGATTAATCACTAACCACTTAAAGAAGGAATGTGAATACGAATGGGCCCACTGTAGCATTTAAATTTTTTTGGCTAAATACACACATCTGTATCTTCAAACCATCAAGATACAAAACCCATTTAAAACTTATTTTTAAATACCATGCAGCAATGATCCCTTAGAGGCAGCAACTTTAGATGATGCTTAAACAATGAATTTTTTTCCAACAATAACAATTTTCTTTAAATTCATTTACAAAACCTCACCACACAGCATGAGGCATAGTTTCCTGGTAAGCAACTATAAAGTAGAATTAACTATCCTCAAATGACTATGAAATTAAGTCAACCATATCAGATTAAGATGACCATAAATGCAGTTAAAAACATGCTAATTTACATAGCCCCCCTAACCACGTTTAATTGCCACATTAAAAACCCTTCAGATGCTGGTCTGTCCTTTTACAACTCAGAATAGTGTCAACTGAATTAACTTGTTTTGTATGAATGCTGCACTTTGTTTTTTCATTTATATAGTTGGGGACATTCATGAGCTCTAGTTATTATGTCTAAATATTTTTATTAAACAGAATAAAATAACTAAATCCATCAAACTGGTTTTAAGGAGTTAAGCAATGAATTTTTAAAAAGTACTCACTTAGCCCTAAGCAACATCGGTCATCATGAAGAAATTAGTGAATACACACACACACACACACACACACACACACACACACACACACACACACACACACACACACCTATTTATGCTGTTAACCATTTCTATCTGGTACTTTTAACCATGTGGGGCATACCCATCTTCCCATGAACTGGGAAACTGAATATAACCCAAGGGCACTCGCCAGCTTTGGAATTACTGCTGTAATCACTCCTACACCACACACAGCACACTCCCACACTCTGATTTCTGCAAGCCACAGAGAGCCAAGCTTTTCACCCTAGGGCATTCTGGACTCTTTTGATACCCCATCTCAGAGTAGAAACCCAATATTTGTACTGGGCTATCAACCACTCACTTTTTAGATTCAGTGTACATAATCTTTTGGCTTGTTTTTGCTATACCCTCTGGGTGTCTCATGCTCTAGAATGAACTATTTGATTTGCAGAGACCCCTAGTATGTTTGGATTTCCCTTCCTTTCTGGACCACTCTTTCATGTTTCCTCACCTACCCCACAGCTTCAGATGTATTTTCTTACTATCGTCTATTCTCTGCTCCCCAAAGACCAGGATACAACCAGGAATTGAGGATAAATTATTTACTTCACCTGCTACTTAGGCAACCCCAAACATTAATGAAAGCATCTTTTGCCATCATGTACTATATAGAATCTTCAGTAAGCAGCAAAGCATAACAATAGAAAAGTGACTGATTCTGGCCTATCTAAGGAAAAAAAAATCATATTATCTTGTGATTATCTTGGTTTCTTTCATAACACAGTAATCTTTGGTTACCATAATGCTGAAGCACAATTAGAAGTTAGAAACCCCAAAGTATCCATATCAGGCAGCAAAGCAGGAATAATCAACATTGGCATATTTCAACATACATATAATTGCATTGAAAGGCTCCCGTAACCAACACACTGGATAACCCCACCCCTAAAAGAACTATGCATGAGTGAAGTTTCTATAGTTTTTGCACAAAAACTGAAGTCTTCCCGTGGCTGCTGGAAATCACCAGTATGACTGTTCTGTTGGTCTTACGCTGTTATAGCAACCAAGGGAGACAACTGAAAATGGGAGAAAGTCTCTATTATACTGAAGAAGATTAACAAGGGACAAAATTTGAGATAGTAAAGGAAGGAGAAGGTGTTGTGATTTAATTAGCCAGAGATATCAATCGTTGTCAACATACTATTATATTTCATTTTAGATCTTTTTCCTAGGTATGCAGATTAGTTCACTCAACTCCATTTCAGTTGTATTCTTTAATGCACACTAAGGTAGATAGCTAGGGGAAAAAAACTAAGCTAGAAAGCTACAGTTTATTTCCTAGACTTCCTGACAGCTAGATGTTAGTAGATCACCTAGCTCTTGCCAAGCAGATGCACTGGCATTACTTTGGAAGGCAAGGTTAACACAGTGAGACAGAGGCTGGCTGCTTTTGCCTCTGCTGTTTTTACTGGCAAAGTCAGTGATATAAAAATTTGATTTTTTGGCAACACAGATCTTAATGTCCAAACTCTTACTTTCATGAAGACAAAAGCTAGGGTCAGGGCATCCATGAGAGGTAGCTTCCTAATTCTCCAGGTTTTTTTTTTTTTTTTAATGAGACAGTTTCACTCTGTCACCCAGGCTGAAGTGTAGTGGCATGATCTCAGCTCACTGCAACCTCCACTTCCTGAGTTCAAGAGATTCTCCTGCCTCAGCCTCCTGAGTAACTGGGATTATAGGTGCCTGCCATCACACTCAGCTAATTTTTGTATTTTTAGTGGAGATGGGGTTTCACCATCTTGGCCTAAAACTCCTGGCTTCAAATGATCCACCTGCTTCAGCCTCCCAAAGTGCTAGAATTACCAATGTGAGCCACAGCATCCACCCTCTCCTGGATCGTAAACACCACACAAATTGCAGATTCCTTAGCTAGCCACCTAGGCAATAAGCAGCCACTACTCAAAGCAGAAACATGCTCACTGGTTGTTAAGCAAGAAATAAACTTTCATTGTGTTTGAACCATTGTACATTTTTTAAATCTCTGTTACATAAGCTAGTGCTTACCCTAATTTATAAGGAGTTCAATAAATATTTATCAAATGAATGTTAAAGAAGAGGAAGCAAATGCAAGAAGGAGGCAGGAGGGTGGTGGGAAAGATGGTATAAATTAAATATATGGTTGAGGATCTTGATTTTTTGAAGGATTAATGGGATAAATGTTCTCTTGGAGTACAGAATTATTTCATACTATTACAATTACTAAATTAATAATCTATTTGAATTTCTTTTCTATTGGTTTTTCAGTATAAGTCAAACATCTGTTCACAATTCCTATCCTGTTAAAACTTATATCCTAATATACTCCATAAATTTTAAAAAATGATTTTGGTTTCTGATTACAATTTTGCCATAATGTAATTACATATCCAAAAGTTAGGAAAAGTCCTCCATAATACATGAAGCTAAAATCAAATACAGACATCAACATAATGCATATGCAAAAACTGTATTTCTCTTTTATTACATGCACACTAATTACTAAAATGTAATGTAACACTTCTGATACTATTTTAAAGCAGTGTCCCCATAGTGTGGTCCAAAGACATCTCTCTGATGGTCCCCATGAACCTTTCAGGGGGTCCATAAGGCCTCCCTTTCCCAAGTACATATCTGTGTGAGAGAAGATTGTTTTCATATATTCAAATAACATTACAAAACACATTGAATGTAAAAGCAGATATGAGAATTTAGCTGTTTCCATTAGGCCAGATATTAAAGAGATTTACCAAAATGTAAAACAGGCCAAGGGTACAGTGGCTCTTGCATGTAATCCCAGCACTTTTGAAAGCTGAGGTAGGAAGATTGCTTGCGCACAGGAGTGTGAGACCAGCCTGGGCAACAAAGTGAGACCTCATCTCTACAAAAAATAAAAAAATTAGTCAAGCATGGTGACACATACATATAGTCCCAACTACTTGGGAGGCTGAGGCACGGGGACCACTTGATCCTAGGAGGTCAAGGCTGCAGTCAGCTATGATCGTGCTACTGCACTCCAGCCAGGGCAACAGAGCAAGACCTTATTTCAAAAAACAAAGAACAAAGCAAAAGCAAAACAGTGCCCCTCTTCTCACTAAATGTTTTTGTTTTGAAATATATAGTTATTTTTCATAAAACTGTATTTGTGTTGATACATAATGTATTATTTTTATTTTTAAATGATTAATAAATATATATTTTAAATTTTCTCTCTCTTAATTTCCAATATCCTAAATATTGATAAGACTAACACACAGAACAGAAGCTCTTTAGGGTCCTAAATTTTTAAGACTTTAATGAACCATAAATAAATTAGCAAAATCCTGTAACAATGCCAAGATTCCTTTTATTAATAGTAAACAATAAACTATATTTAAAGATAGTCGATTTTCTACATGTATAAAATGCTAGGCAGCCTTCCTATTGCTGTATAGAAAGAACATGGCATTGAACACATGGGTTTAAATACCAGTTTCACAACTTATTAGCTGTGTGGGCATCTGGTCCCTATTATTCTCACTATTACCATTACAACAAACTCAACATTATGCATATCAAAACTAAAATTGTTGCCTTTTGCAAGCGTTCTTGAACATTTAATTACACAGGATTATAAACAGTAATTTACATATAATTATATACACTTACTAATTCAATTATCTGGGAGTATATTTTAGCTAACTCACTCTTCAGAGTTATACTTTCTATAGTAGCAGTTGCAGCAAAACGGAGTTTTTTTTTTTTTGAGATAGAGTCTCACTCTGTCACCCAGGCTGGAGTACAGTGGTACCATCTCAGCTCAGTGCAACCTCCACCTCCTGAGTTCAAGCAATTCTACCTCAGCCTCCTGAGTAGCTGGGATTACAGATGCTTGCCTACCATGCCCAGCTAATTTTTGCATTTTTAGTAGAGACAGAGTTTCACCACATTGGCCAGGCTGGTCTCAAACTCCTCACCTCAAGCGATCTGCCCACCTCAGCCTTCCAAATTGCTGGGATTACAAGCGTCAGCCACTGCACCTGGCCCAAAACTGAGTATTCTTAAAGCAAGCAATTAATAAACTCCAACATAAAATATTTCCCTACCCAAATTGTATCTGCCTTGTTCAATGAAAACTCAGCAAAATACTTGTTTGAAGGCCTATGTTGATACAAAGAATTCCTTTCAGGAAAATGCTGGTCCTGCCTTGGTATACTACTTTTCTTTCAATAAAAATAAGTGTTCAACTCACATGGACACAGGGAGGTGAACTTCACACGATGAGGTCTGCTGGAGGGTGGGGGGCTAGGAGAGGGATAGCAGGGAGTGGGGAGATTGGGGAGGGATAACATTGGGAGAAATACCTAATGTAGGTGACAGGGGATGGAGGCAGCAAACCACCACGGCATATGTGTACCTATATAACAATCCTGCAAGATCTGCACGTGTACCCCAGAAATTAAAGTATAATTTTTAAAAAGTTTTAAAACAGTGTTCAACTAAAAGAGCTGTCTAGGCCACTCCTCTTTGATAACAGAAGATCAACTTTATCATAACCTGTATATCAGGTATCTAAAACCTAGGAAACTACCCTTCATTACTAACCAAATAATGAGCTTTCAGTGAGTATGATCTCAATTCATTTTCTGATCTACATTTTATAAAACGGCTTGCTGAGGAAAGTTAGGTTCTAAGAAGGAAGTTCTAAAACAATAGCCTTCATTTTTTTTTCTCTCCCATATTCCTAAAAGAATTTTCTAAAAATCCACAATATACATATTCAGTTGACATCTAAAATTTTTCATCATGAGTTTAAACGATTGCAAAGGTCATAATTTCCAGCATGTTACAAATACTGCCATTTTTATGTAAAACTGTTTTATCACTCTTTTAAGGGTACCAAAGAAATCTAACTTCCAAACAATCTGATATACACCAACATCCATTTTATTAAACAAAAATTCAAGAGTTAGAAAATTTACAGTTCACTTTTTTGCTTAAATTCATTTCCAATCATCTCCCCACACGATTTTACCCTAATAGTATTTATTTCTAAAAGTTTGTAACGAATCACTCTATCATACTTCTCTTCAATAAAAATGTACATTAAAACTGAACTTTTAAATTTTGTTTAATTTCCTGAAACTGTAATGTTCAAACTAAGAAATATACAGAAATGCATTTCTTAATGAGATGAAGGGCTAGACTTTTTCCCTTTTTAAAATAGTTTATAGACCTCTGAATGAATGTTACTTGTTGTGAATGTTACTTATTGCTAGTATAAGATAATATTTCACATCAAGTTTTTTCTATTTTCTCTGTTTATGAAAGAACTGAAAGTGTTCACTAAGTAGATCAGAAGGATGTTTTGTTATGGCAATGTTACTAATCCTTCAAAATCACAGTTTTCACACATCAAATATTTTTAATAAGCTATCGGCTATTAACTCAATTACATCTTCCTTAAGATTGCTGAAACCAAAAATTTTTTTTAAAAATTAAAAAAAAAAAAAGAAACCAAAAAATTAGAAACCATGTGAATTGAAAAAGGATTTGTTACCTAAAGTTTAGGTCATTCACTTTTTCAATGTCAATACCAATACTTCTAGCTAATCCTCTGCTTGATGCAAGGGAATTTTCCATCCTGGAGAAATTTACCATGAGAAGTTTAGGAATGAGTGAGAAATTTGCCTCTCTTGTTGTAACATGAGACAAAAGCAGTTATGAAAGGGGGGTTAGGAAAGGAAAAGCTGCTTTTGCTTTCTCAGGGGGACCAGTTTCAGGATAGACTATGGAAAATTAAGACAGATTCTTTCAACGTAAACTGCGTGCCCCTTGGCAAACCATCATATACAATTTTGAAGACCACAAGTCTAAGGAACACTAACCCTCCACTACTCTAAGTATTTTAAAGTATTTTAAATTCCTTCTCTCTCTCTCTCCTTTTCTCACACACACATGAATGTAAGCCAAAACCCATTCACAGAAAGCAATCAGATGAGGTCCACCTTTGCATTTATTATAAATTACTGTTGGTTCCACAATAACCACAATACTGAATACGCTCTAAATCCTTGCTACTCAAAGTATAGTCCTCAGGACAAGAGCATAAAGTATCATCTATAACCTTGTTAGAAATGTGGAATTTGAGGTCCCATTCCATATATACTGAATCAGAATCTGATTTTAACAAAATCTCCAAGTGATCCCTATGCAAATACAAGTTTGAGAAGCATTGACCTAAGAAGCAGAGAAATAATTTTTAAAATTTTAATTTGTAAAAAAATGTCTCTTGTAGAAATAATGTTTCCTCCTTTTTGATCATAATAATGTTCAAGTTTCCATTTTTGTCAATCTTACTAGCACTAGCCAGTGTATTTCCTAAGACTATAAGTCTTGAACTAAAAAATATATTGGAAATGTATCTCTTCCTCATTATCCTGGATTTCTGGAGTGTTAGTCTAGCTGATTTGTCTACCTACAGTCTTTCCCTGCTTCAATCCCTCCTCTGCACAACTGCAAGAGTAGAATTTATATAATAAATCTGATCATGGGACTCTCCTGTTTTAAAACCTTCACGTTATCTCCAAATTAAAATACAAGCATATGAGGACAAGATTACCTGATCCCTATTTACCTCTCTAGCCTCATCTCCCAACCACCTCCCATTTCCTCCTGTACTTACTCTTTTAGCTCCCTGTACATACAATGTGGTTTTATGCATTACCTTTCCAGCATGTTGTCCCTTACCAGAACATCCATTCCCTATTTATTGCCTAGCCGATTCTTAGCTGTGATTAAAGGCTAATCTTCTCTTCCTGAACACTTTCATGTAAGAACACACACACACACACACACACACACACACACATACACCCCTACCCCTTCATACACAAACATGGGCAAAGGTTATTTTCTTTGTACTGCCACAGCACTTATCATTTTGTATTTAAATAGTATATTTATATCTCTGTCTCTCTATACAGACAGTAACCTCCTCTAGGGACTAACAAAATGAACTACACAAAGCAGGTGCTAAACATTAAAAGTCAAATTGAATAAAATAAAATTTGATTGTTAATCATAAGAATTGTTATAGCTCTTAGAATTAGCATATTCATTTCTCTATTCACATACTTTTAGTGGTCTTACATTATCTGCTAGTTTTTATGTTTTACTTTTATTTTGGTTTAAAACAAAATTATCTACCTCAATTCCCTTTTTTGCAAATAGCCACAGTATACATACATATATAGAGCACGGCTCTGTGACTCTGGTGAAATTACATCATGTGTCTCAAGCACAGTTCCCTTATTATAAAATAGTAACTACAGGATCATATTCAATAGGCAGGATTAAATTAGGATGCTGTAGTCCCAGCTACTTGGGAGGCTGAGACAGGAGAATCACCTGAGCCCTGGAGGAGGAAGTTGCAGTGATCCAAGATGATGCCACTACACTCCAGCTTGGCTAAAGACTGAGACTCTGTCTCAAAAAAAAAAACAAAAAAAATTAGAATTCATGTGAAATATTTTATATAAACTATAAACTTTGGCCAGGCACAGTGACACACACCTGTAATCCCAGCACTTTGGGAGGCCAAGGCAAGCGGATCACTTGAGGTCAGAGGATAGAGATCAGCCTGGGCAACATGGTGAAACCACATCTCTACTACAAAATACAAAAATTAGCCAGGTGTGATAGAAAGCACAGCAATCCCAGCTACTCTGCAGGCTGAGGCAGGAGAATCACTTGAACCCAGGAGGCAGAGGTTGCAGTGAGCCAAGATTACACCACTGCACACCAATCTGAGTGACAGAGTGAGAGCCTGTCTCAAAAAAAAACAAAAACAAAAACAAACAAACAAAAAAACCCTATAAAAATTATATACATAAGTTAAAAAAATACTTATTTTTATTAAAATTACATCCATTATAGCAAAAAGCACACTGGTTAGAACTCTAAACAACAGGAAATACCTTAAGAAATAAGATAAACTTTAAATAAGAAGGTCTTAACCTTTCTGCTGCTGAACTTTTAAAATTTAATTCAGTATAAAATTAATATCCCGCAGTGGCCTTTGCACAATCCTATATCTCCTTAGTTTCCTGTACTTCATAAAAGATGTAGGGAAAATAAGTGATTATTTGAAACTGTTCAGGTTCTGAAACATGATCTGCTATCATGAATATTTCACTTCTTGAAAATATTTTCATGCTTATCTTTTTCAATAATGCCACATCATAATGCTTTATTTCATCTGCCTGTGACAGACATCATTACTAATCCTATAGAGCTGCTTGTTTCATGCCACAGTAGAGCAGCTATTGAATTTCTACAACATGGCAGCCAATCCTGACATTCATATGAGGAATACTGTGATAAATGTATAAAGGACTATAAATAAGGCAACGAGAATTAAAGCATCATAGGTTCTGAAGGTGGCATCTTAAGTATAAATAACCAAAGCTGGTGGATGAAAAGGAGAAATTACCAATTAGTTTATAAATCACAATTTAATCAACTTACAGGACCAATAAACCTCACTCTCAGATCTTGGTTTTTAATGCCATTTCTTGCGAAAAAGAATCAGGGCTTCTGGAGAAATGGCTGGTTTCAGGGCTACATAGAGAAGGTACACAGTTACACCTTGCTAGACCAACTAGTAAGAAAATGCTCAATGATTTTTTTAAATCTATCACAAAGGCTTAGAATTATAAACCATGAGAAAAAAATATATTTTAACAAAAAGATAGAAAGAAATGAGGAAGAAGGCAAGATTGATAGAGCAGGATGCTGAAGACTGACTAGTAAATGAAGAGGAAATATTGGCACTGATACATCATCATTTTGCAACCATGACAATAAAGACTGGTTCAGGCAAGAATTATTAATAGATGCTAAATCAAGAACAGAAACTTCAATTAAGAGCAGGATATATGCATGGCCTCTCAATATCTCCCCATGGATTGCTAATTAATAGCAAGGGGATAACTAGTAACTAAAAAATAGAGAAATTAGACAATACCCTGACCAGATAAATATTGAGTGCTTCCAGATGTGATACCTAGAAAAGGAAAATCATTTATGTAATATCCTGGCTAGGAATGCAAAATCTGAATCTAACTCATGAAAAAACATCAAACAGACCCCAAATGAGAAGCACTCTATTAAAAATAAAAGAGTGAAGATGGCCGATTAGCAACAGCTCAGGAGTATAGCTCCCAGTGAAAGCGCAGAGAACGAGTGGACGCCGCACTTTCCGACGAATTTTTGTTGCCCACAGACCGGGAGATTCCTGGCAGAGGAGCCACACGGGTCGCCAGCGCGACTCTTTTGGCTGGCGCAGCTGTTTTGCCGGCGCCCCAGCGTGGCACTTCCCAGTGCGGAGTATACGGACACAGACGGGCTCAGCCGGTCCCATCCCCACAAGGAAAACAGGAATTGGAAGTGCTGCGGACTGAGAGTTTCAAAGCAAGCACAGCGAACACGGGAAGGTCCGGCTCTGTGGGGAACGGGCATCCTCCAAAGGAAAACTAAGAAACAAAAAACCTTCATTACCAGGCGGAGAGAGATCCAAGATGGCCACGTAGCAGCAGCTCAGGATTGTAGCTCCCAGTGAAAGCGCAGAGAGTGAGCGGACACCGCAATTGCAGACGAATTTTTGATGCCCACAAACTGGGAGATTCCCGGTGAAGAGCCACACGGGTCACCAGCGCGACTCTTTTGGCCGGCGCGGCGCTTCTCGGTGCGGATAGTACGGGACTGGATGCCCTTTTAGTCGGACTTGGCTGGTCCCATCCCCACAAGGAGAACAGCAATTGGAAGCGCTGAGGACTGAGAACAAGCACAGCTGAACCCGGGAAGGCCCAGCTCTGTGGGGAAGGGGCGCCCCCCGAAGGAAAACTAAGAAACAGAAGAAACTTCATCACCAACAAGCCGGACGTCCACTCAGAGACCCAATCTGAAAGTCGGCAATTACAAAGACGACAGGTGGATAAATCCACAAAAATGGGAAGAAACCAGTGCAAAAAGG